>PVJO010002262.1:0-148240 GCA_004026905.1 Hystrix cristata | reverse complement strand
GTTCCTTTTTCCCCGCAGCCCCACCAGCACTTGTTATTGGTTGATTTCTTGATAATAGCTATTCTTTCTGGAGTGAGATGGTATCTTAGTGTTGTTTTGATCTGCATCTCTCGAATGACCAATGATGTTGAACATTTTTTCATATATTTATTTGCTATTTTTATTTCTTCATCTGAGAAATGTTTATTCATTTCAGATGTCCATTTTTGGACAGGGTCTTTAAATTTGGGGGGTTTGATTTTTTTTGAGTTCTTTATATATTCTGGATGTTAGACCTTTGTCTGAGGGACAGCTGGCAAAACTTTTCTCCCAGTCTGTGATTTTTCACCCCACTCTATTAGTAATTTCTTTTACTATGAAAAAGCCTTTTAAGAGGATGTGGTCCCAAGCATTGATTCTTTGTATTGTTTCCCGTGCAGTCTGAGTTCTATTCATAAATTTTTTTCCAACCAACCCCTATGTCTTGAAGAGTTCTTCCTATTTTATTCTCCAGGAAATTTATTGTTTCTGTTTTAATGTTTAGATCTTTGATCCACTTTGATCTTAGTTTAGTACATGGTGAGAGACATGTATCTAGTTTTAGTTTTTGGCCTGTGGTAAGCCAGATTTTCCAGCACCGTTCATTAAAGAGGCTATCTTTCTTCCAGTGAGGGTGTTTGGCTCCTTTGTTGAAGATGAGATATTTGAGTGTGTTTGGAGTTATTTTCGCATCTTCTAGCCTGTTCCATTGGTCCTCGGGTCTGTCTTTGTGTCAATACCATGCTGTTTTTATCACAGAAGCTTTATAATATAATTTCAAGTCAGGGACTGTGATGCCCCCTGCCTTATTCCTGTTACCCAAATGTTTTTGCTATTCTTGGTCTCTCCTGGTTCTAGATAAATTTCTAATTCTATGAAGTATGTTACTGGAATTTTGACTGGAATTGCATTAAATCTGTATAGTAATTTAGGAAGTATGGCCATTTTCACTATGTTGGTTCTTCCTACCCACGAACATGGGATGTCTTTCCATTGTCTGAAATCCCTTTCAATTTCCTTTTTTAGAGTACTGTAGTTTTCAATGAAAAGATCTTTTACTTGTTTTGTTAGATAGATTCCTAAGTATTTCATTTTTTTGGATGCAATTGTGAAAGTAATATCTTCTGTTATTTCTTTCTCAGTGAGTTTGTTATTGGTATATAGGAATGCTATTGACTTTTGGGTGTTGACTTTGTATCCAGTTTTTGTTTGTTTTCTGAGACAGGGTCTCACTGTGTAGCTCAGGCTGGCCTCGAACTCTTGGTGATTCCCTTGCCTGGCCAGTCCCTCCCCTTGCAGCTGTCTTCTACTTCTAACCCCCAAACATCTTGCCTGCCCTCACAGGCCCTGTCACAGTGCTATTTTCCAAGTTGTACTCTCTAAACGCTGGCGGTCTCTACCTTTCACCACGACCCAAATAGCAATATACTCTATTTTCTTGGGTAAGTGCTGCTGTCCAGGAGATCTGCGTGGCTGATGCCATAAACCAATGCATTGTAAATAGCAGAGTACTCTTGAGACAAAGTCTCCAGGGAGCAATCTGTGTACCAGGTGAAAAAGCAGCTTGGTCTAATGTCACATGCCTGTAATCCCAGCACTCTGGGGGTGGAGGTAGGAGGATCATGAGTTTGAGCCTAGTCTGGGCAATTTAGTGACTTGGCAAGAACCTGTCTCTGAAATAAAGAGTTGGGGGTATAGGTCAGTGCAAAGGTCCTGGGTTCAGTCCCTCATGCTGCTACATAATGAATGAATGAATGAATGAATGGCAACTTCTTGCCTGTAATCCCCGAGTTCTGGGAGGCTGAGGCAGTAGAACGGAAAGTTTGAAAGTCTGAGCCCAGCTTGCGCAACACAGTGACTTAGCCAGACTGTGTCTCAAAATTATAAGAATAAATAAATAAAAAGGGCCAACGCTGCAGCTTTTCTGACCTGCCATGAGTTTGAAACCTAGTGTTACAGCTCAGTCTGCGCTCTCCTCTCCCAAGAATATTCGTAGCTGCTGCTGGCTTTGTATGGATAGCAAAAGAGTATTTGCCTGGGTATAAGGAGAGCTAGGATTTTCTATCTCTGCCACCACTTCATTGCGTATCTTTAATCAAATCATTGAGCTCTCTGGGGTTCCTGTGTTTTAATCTGAAAAAATAAGGACATTTCATTAGATTTTCTTCAAGTTCCTCTCATTTAGGTATCACCTGTCCCAGAGGTATTTGCATTTTCATAGAAGATTCTTGAAGATTTCAATCTCTTGAGTTGCAAATGTAAGTCATCTTTGTTCTGAAAATGGTTTGCTAGGATGAAGGAGAGAGACTGAGGGGGCAGAGAGAAGTGGGTATCTCCAATTTTACTATTCCTGTTTCCTTGCAATCGCAAGGCCAAAACAAATTCCTTTTCTCATTGGGCAAAGGAGGCAAAGGGCCCAACTAGCACACCAGCATGGTAGAAGGGCCGCCCTCCTGTCTTCTGATATTTGGCCCAAACATAAGACAGATATCTTCCCGGTGCTTATGGAGCGTTAGCAACTCAGTGCACAAATACAGCAAAGGAGAGCTTTGGCCTAAGATGGACCAAATGGCTGTACTTTTTCTCTTTTTCCTTCAGTATTTGGATTGAACCCCAGGCCTTTGCACTGAGCTACACCTCTAGCCCTATTGATTGACTGAGGCAGGGCCTTACTAAGTCTCTCGATTGTCCAGGCTGGGCCAAGTTCATGAGCCTTCTGCCTCAATCTTCCAGTGCTGGGATTACGGGTGTGGGCCACCGTGCCGGGCTCCATATTTTCTCCTTGAGTAAACAAACCCTGTTTTCACCCTGCACAGGGGCTTGGTGGTTTTTTACTGTGTGATTCTTTGTATTTCTGTTCCTTGCATTGATGTAGAGATGTTGTATTGCGACCCTAGTATTACGACTCGTACC
The DNA here is from genome assembly GCA_004026905.1 of Hystrix cristata. NCBI lineage: Eukaryota > Metazoa > Chordata > Mammalia > Rodentia > Hystricidae > Hystrix > Hystrix cristata. Next base: position 145,309 of record PVJO010002262.1, on the reverse strand, counting down.
ACTGACTGTTAGCAATGTCCCAGGTGGTTTCCATCCCTTGACTGTTTATCCAAAAGAGACGATATTTATAAACACTTTTAAACTATTACTATTTCATTTCAATAAATGTATGAAGAAATGCATTTTTGTCTTCACTGTAGATAGGGAATCTGGACAATAGAAACTCAGCAATGTTCCCAAAGCCACACAGCCAGTAAGAGATGGTACTGGGAAATGAACCTGCATTTTTTTTCCCTCCTCAAAGTTCTTGTTGCTAAAAGGAACCTTAAAAGAGAAGGAGGTTTTCAAGAGTGCAGGCAGATCATTTGAGGAATCGGAGGAGGATAAACACCTATTTATTTCTATTCACTGCAACTCAGGCCTGTCTAAAAGTAGGAAATAGAAGGCATGAGTGTTCCCCATAATATTTTCAGTTCATAAGTTAGAAATTAGCAATCAGCCCCCTTTCACGCAGGACACAATAATAGACACTGGCACAGTCCCTGCAATTTGGTTATGCAAAGAAAACAGGAAACAGGCCCATTTCCACTGCGGCTTCAGTCTGAGGAGGGCTGGCATCTGCTGACCGAGGGCTACATTTTCTTGTCAATATTGTATTTACTATCCTGGTCACATGAGCAGAGACAGGAGGATGAGTCACAGTTAACTGACTGCTAAATTGGGAAAATGTAATCCGTTTGTTTCCTTCAAATTAGATTCCCCTGAAGCATTTTTGAGTCTTTTCTTCAACAATCATAGCCACAACCTAAACAACAAAAGCATTCCCAAATTGTGCTAATCTGACTCTCCATGATAAGTAAATAAATTATCATTCTATAACATTCTCTTCCCAAATTAGAAGGATTTTGATCATATTCATCGTCACCTGTAAATGCCAAATCTCGTCCCCCTTGGATTTATTCACATTCACCCCTCGCTGCTTGCTTACTTTCCAGAGCCATCAAAATGTAACACAGCATGTTGGATAATTTCAATTTCTAGCAAGCCACAATGTGGTACTTAATCAATAAAAATCAGATCGGTAGCTCTGCGAGAAATCTATCAGATCACTCAGTGCAATGTCCTCATTTTATAGGAATCGGACCAAACAGGTTTTAAGCAACTTCATGAGCTGAAGTTTCTAGATGCTCAGGTGGCCGTTACAGCTCTACCCTTCTTTCCTGTGTCACTAGTACCCCCCCACAAAATCAATGCCACACTGGAAACTCTAGTTTGGAAGTGTCAAATGAAACAAACAAGGCAATAAACAAGCTAGCAGGTCCCCCCACTGCCAGCCAGGATATTCCAAAGAGGGATACCTGGGCTAAAGCACCTTGAAGTCTTGCATAGAAGGTCATTTGGCTTCATCTCCTGACCTGTACCCATCCACTTAATTTCCTTATAAAATCTGTTATGCAGAGTCTGATTTCTCATCTTACCTGTGTTTAGCAATAAGGTCAGAGAGACTTGGATTTCTTCAAGCATAGACACTAAATTGCCTGCTTTAGTCTTTATTTTCTGGGACTTCTGCTGCTCTTTGGAAACCACTGATGATGTTTCTCTAAATGCACAGGGTTGGATTTCCTTTTGCCCTGCCCAGGAGAGGCTCAGGTTAGCCCTTCAGTAGAAGCAGCCCTCAGCAGTCACTTGGGAAGAAAAGGGTACCCCTAGCAACCATCTTTTCTCTTCATGGTCGTCACTGTCATCTTAGTCTCTTACACTTTGCTGAGCACTCTGCTAAGAACTTTACATAGGTGTTTCAGTGTTCACATGAAATTATTGTACAAAGAAGAACACGAAGTCCGAGAGGTTAAGAATGCAGCCTAAAACACATAGTGAGAAACTCCACCCTGAAACAAAGAATTTGACCCTAGAGCAACAGCTCAACACTGCTATTATATGTGGACTTTGCAAGTCACCCAAAGTCATGCTTGGACATGAAAGTTCATTCTTCTGTCTTCATTTCTTCTCCAGCCTAACGGTAACAATAGGAGGATTGTTGTAAGGGTGAAATGAAAAATTGCATCATCTAGGAAAAGCCCTAGAGGAATGATAAGGATGTGGCAACCTTCACTTTCTTTCCTTCTGTCCTGGAGAGGCCTGGACTAACCTGAAGGAATGATTTATACATTTTTTTCCTTCTTTTCTTATCTTTTCATTCTTTCCTCCCTCTCTCTTTTCTTTCTTTCCTTCCTTCCTTCCTTTCTGTTTAAGTGGCACTGGGGATTGAACCCAGAGCCTTCACAATGAGCTACATCCTTAGTCCTTTTTAATTTTCATTTTGAGATAAGGTCTTATTAAATTCTTAAATTGCCCTACCTAGGCTAGAATTTGCAATCCTCCTGCCTCAGCCTTGTAGAGTAGTAGGATTAAGAGCTTGCAACACCACACCCAGCTTAATTTATAATTCTTTCATGGTGATTTTTGAAACACTAGGGACCAGTCCTCATGGATGGACATTTTGGGGTAAAGGTGTGGACTTCCTTTTAGCAATTTTCAGGAAGCAGGGATTTGTGTAATAAGGAGCTTTAGCGCAGGAACTGAAACTGTCTGGGTGTGGATCTCAGCTTTCTGCTTATTCCCGGTGTGCTCTAAGCTCTCTGTGCTTCTCTTTTCTTGCTTACAAAATTAGATTCAGATAACAGAAAGCCAAGCTGCCCAATTTAAAAATCAGCAAAGGACTCATCTAGATATTCCTCCAGTGAGGATACACAAATAGTAAAAAAAAAAAGAAAAAAAAAAACACGTGAAAAGATGCACAAACATCATTATCCACCAGGGAAATACAAATCACAACCACAATGAGATTTCACTGCACGCCCAATAGGACAGCTATAAGGACAAGAGAAAATAACTAGTGTTAACAAAGATGAGGAGCAATTTGTTCCCTTGTAGCTTGGAGGTGGAGATGTAAGGTTGGCACCACAGCCTTTGTGTAAAGATTTGGCGCTTCCCCAAAAAGTTAAATATAGAATTAGCATGCCAATCATGGTGGCACACACATAATCTCAGCACTCTGGGAGGCTGAAGCAGGAGGATCACAAGTTTGAGCATACTCTGGGATACATAGCGACTCACTGGGACCCTGTCTCAGAAAGGGGGTGGAGGGGCTGGGGATGTAGCTCAGTGCAAAGGCCTTGGGTTCAATCCCTAGTACCTCTTCCCCAATTCCACTCCTAGGTATATATCTAAAAGGATTAAAACTCAGGTGTTCAAACAAAAACATGTACATGAATGTTTAAAGACACAACATTCATATTACTTAAAAGGTGGAAGCAACCCAAATGTCCATAAACTGGCAAATGAATAAACAAAATGTCATATATCCATGCAATGGGATACTATTCAGCCATGAAATATTTTAACATGCTACAATATGGATGAATCTTGAAAATTAATTCAATATAAAAGAAGTGAGGCATAAAAACTATACAATATTGAATCATATATGATTTAATTTAGATGAAATATTCAAAATAGGAAAATTCATAGAGATAGAAGGTTGATTAGTGGTTGCCAGAGGCTGATCAGATGGGAAGTGGATTAACTTCTTTATGGGTACAAGCTTTTATTTGGTTGAAAATGTTCTAAAACTAGGTAGTGGTAAAGGCTGTACAATATTGCGAATGTACCAAATACCAGTGAACTATATATTTAAAGTGGTAAATGTTATGCTGTCTTAGTTACTTTCTCATTGCTGGAAAAAAATACTTGACACCAACAGGTTAAAGGAGGAAAGATTTATTCTAGCTCACAGTCTATAGAGGTTTCAGTCCACAGTTGGCTGACTCCAAGGCAAGGTGGCTTGGCAGAGGAGAAACAGTCCATAGCAGGGCAGGCAGGAAACAGCAATCTCTCTTTCCCTTTTATCCCATTCAGGCTACAAACCTATTGGTTGGTGCCACCCACACACAAGGTGGGCCTTCCCATTATCCATACCCAGAACTATGCTAAACCAATCAATGGACCAATTTAATTACCATACACCCTTAATCTATATTCACACACCCTAGATTCACACAGCCACCTCCCAAAAGCCCCACCTATGAGCTCATGAGGCTTTGGGGGGACATCTAGATACAAGCCATAATGTATGTTTTATCACAATTTAAGAGAGAGAGAGAGAGAGAGAGAGAGAGAGAGAGAGAGATCATGTTAACATATCACATAGTGTTTTAATTCTTAAATTACATATTAAGTAAGTACTAGATAATTGTTTCAGTAATAATATTTGTGATGGTTAATCATGATATGTCAACTTGAATGGATTAAGAAATGCCTACCAGATTAGTAAATCATAGTTCCTTGTGTGCCTATGGATGATTAACATGTAGGCCAGCAAACGGAGGGGGCAAGACCCACCCCAGATGTGGGTGGCAACAACCAGGTTTGTAGGCCGGATGGAATCAAAAAAGGGAAAGAAGGAGAAAAGGTGCCTGTTTTGAAGACCCAGTCTTAAGCAGATGTGCCCTTTGCTGCTATCTCCTTTGAACATTGCTCTCCAGGTCTTCAATTTCTTCAGCCTTCCAGTGCAGACTCACACTGCTAAGTCTCTACTGAGTTTCCAGGCCTTCGACCCCGGCCTGGTGCCGCATCCTTGAATCCTTGATCCCCCTTGTTCTGTGGCTTCTGTCTTCTTGTGCTGGCTACTGGATCCTCTAGCTCTCCAGCATGCAATCAGTCATTGTGGACTCCTGCCTCTGATCCTATTTACTTAGTAAATCCCTTTTGTAAGTATATGTGTATTTTCTATTGATTCTGTTCATCTAGGGAACCCTAATTAATATTGTATTGACAGGAATAAAGAATAAGAAAAGATAGAAAGAGAATTTGAAAGGTCAGGATGGAAAAAGTGGACTAGGAAAGAAATACGCTGAAGCCTGGGAAACAAAGGCATAAGGGGTAAGTACAAGAAAGGTGTAGAAGGACACAGAAGAGAATGTGTGGATTGAAAAGCTACTTGCATGTGTATATTAGAGACAGATAGAGCAACCTTTTTATAAAATTGTAAGGAATGGACTAGGTTACACAAAGCCAACCTAATGTCAGTGGTATGGTTGATATTTCGTGGTGAGAATCAAGTCAATGTATCCAGTACAGGATGCAAGCTTTCTCTTGGGAAGTAACCAAAATTTCAACTTTAGAGAATATCTTAGTTAATTTCCTTGCTACTGAGACACAATACTTGACACTCACAACTTAAAGGAGGAGAGGTTTATTTTGGCTCACAGGTTGTAGAGGTTTCAGCCCATAGTTTGATAGCTCCAAGGCAGGGGCCCATCTCTGAAGAGGGTTGCTCATAGATGACAAGCAAAAAGCAGAGAAAGAGAGAGATCAAAGGAGGAGTGGGAAAGAGATAGACCCAGGCCATGCCCCCAGTGACCCCTTTCTTTGACCAGGCTTCACCTCCTAATATCACATTTAGCTATAACTGATCAGTGGACTAACTCCCTGAGTATAATGTCCCCATGATCCAATCACCTCCCCAAAATCCCACCTATGAACACATAAGGCTTTGGGGGGGGATCTAAATATAAACCATAACTGAGAGTTTATATCAAGACCCTTCTTTATTTTTAAATATTCCTGGGTTAAATAAAGAAACAGTACTTGGGGTACTTTGGGCAGGATGGACATACTCGTTAAGCAGTACAACAGATTTTAGGAAATGAGGATGGAATATTTGGTCCCAATTCTGCCCAGAAGTAGCTCTGATGCTAGAGTATTCTCAATGAGTAGGTTCCAAGGTGGCTCTGGAGGAAAAGAATAATGGGCCATGTTCAGCATCGCCACTTGATTTGGCTCTCTGGGTCCTTAAAAGAAAAGCCACCTACTTCTATCCTCACACCCAATTGCTCCCAATCACTTTTCCTCACTGATACTCTGGCCATGTTAAGGCAGGAGAGATACCGCAACAAAAAAAGTTACAATTCTTGGGATTGAAACAATGAAAGGAGAAGAAATAAGCTCTGACTGCTACAGACCCTTGTGATTACCAGCTCTCTTACTCTTTACCTTTTTTCTAGGTGTGATGCTCAGAAACTTCTTTCTGGCAATTGTTCTCTTAGGAAGGGGAAAAAAATGCAGGTTTTCAACATGTCAGGGCTAAAGAAACCTCAGTGGATGCTGTAGGGTCTGGGAAATGACTGACAGCTGTATTTCCAAGCTGTATTTCTATCTTGAAGCAATGGATGAAGTTGTTTGAATCGATGTTTCCAGCTTGCTCCATCCCGGGCACTCATCTCACCCCTAGACTTTGCTTCCACAGCTGGATCTCCAGCTACTAAATGAGACTCCCTGTCGGCTGGGTCCCTGGTTAGTTTATGAGGCAAGATTGGAAGAATTAAAGGAAGTAGGCAAGAGAAATAGAAAGGTGGGGGGGCTGAGAGTGTAGCTCAGCGGTTAGAGTGCTTGCCCAGCAAGCTCAAGGTCCTGAGTTCAATCCCGGCACCAAAAACAAAACAAAACAAAACAAAACAAAACAAAACAAAAACACCAAAAAAGAAAGAAAGAAAGAAAGAAACAAACAAACAAACAAAAACTCAAAGGTGGATGGGAAGGAAGCGGGTGGAACAAATTGCTTGAAGTGGCAATGATGAAAAGAGAAAGGGGGGTGCAGAGAAAAGCCCAGTGGGCTGCACTGTGAAGAGAATTTTGAGACTCTGGGGCACTGTGAGAACCAGGTGAGGGAGGAGAAGGGTTTTAAGGGTTCTTGATTCGAACATCTGGGGGAGATGGAAGCAAAGATTTGAGTCCTTTTTAACAGCTGTTTGGCAGTGGGACTAGTCCTCCTTGAACACAGAGATGAGATCATAGGAGCTCAGCTTATATTCAGGATACACAAATAAGAGCAGAGATTTGAATGCCTCCCTGCGGGAAATCGTCCCTGTGTTCTGTGAAAACAACTGAAATGCTGCAAAGATCATTGACTTAAATAAACATGGATGAAAAGCCAAGCTGGGAGAAGCCCGGCCCTCCTGTGCGACATTAGATTCTGTACGATTTACACCAAGATGCTGAAAGGGCCATCGTAGCAGCAGTACAGTTTTCTTCTGTGTTTGTATCAGATGGAGCAATACCTCTGTAAACAGTGTTTTGTTTTTTTTTTAACTCTTTCCAGGAAATTTTTCCCTTCTCCACAAAGAACACGAGTTGAAACATATCCATAGCTGTTGAAGCAGGGGAGATCCTGGGCAGCTCAAAAGTGAAGAGCACTCAGAAAAGACGCACTGGCTTAGGAAACTTAACTCCGGCCACGTTAATTTAACCACTCACTTCCTCCTTGTGATCACAACTAAATTTTAGGGAGATTAAGTTCTTGTTTTAAACTAGGCAAGGAGTTCAACCATTTGCCATAACTAAGATTACAAAGGGCTCTGGTTGTTTAAGATCCCATTTATTTTTTTTTTTAATCTAAAAAAGTAAAGAAGGCCTATTTCTTTCAATCTTTCAAAGTGTTACAATGAAGTCATTTGAACCCGTGTCCTAGTAAAATCATCCCTTCTTCAAAGCTTATTTCTAGCTCTCACCTCATCTTTGGCATGATCAAAGGGATGACATACAGAGCTCCCCCTAGAAGCTGAGACAGTGAGAGAGAAACTTAACAGCCCCGGCCAATGCAATCTTCAGAAGGCCTCGGAGACAGCAGAAAGCTACGAGAATTACCTGAGTGTAATGGAACACTCCTATTTATGAATGAAGGGAAATTTCTGAAACTTCAGTTTAAAAATTCATTTAGGACCTCAAATCTCTCACTTCCCCCTCTCTTGTCTCTCCATGACTTCTGAGGAACCACCACCAAGACAAAAACAAAACAAAACAAAACAAAACTGCGCTTTGAATCCCTTTATGGTTCAAACCATCCAAGCTAGAGGAAATTGTCTAAAATGACAGTTTTCTCCCAACACAGATGATGTAGGGAAAGGGAAGGAAGAAAAATTTGCCAGCCCACAAGATCACTTTTCTGCAGTCGCTGCTCGCTTTTGCTGACCCGATGAATTTCAAGCTCATTCTTTCCACACAGTATTACAGGCATTCATTCTCCCAAGCGAAGTTTTGAGGGAGAAAAATGAGTCCTGTTTGCTCTTCCTACACCAAAGGCCTCTTGGACTTTGGTTCCCTGAACATGATCCTAAGTTTGGGAACTCTCCAAGTGACAGGAAATTGGCAGGCTCCTTGTCACGGACTCCTCACTGGCTCTTTCGGAGAGGAAAGGAGTTTTGCTCAGGACTTGGCTGACCTCTTTGCTTAGCGCCCCAGCCTGTTACTCCAAGTTCAAGGAGCTTGTCAGACAGAGACTGTTTGTCTGGTGAGACTGCAACGTGTCAGTTCAGTCTGCCGTCTCAGGCCTGGATCTTCTGTCTTCTCCGGGGGAAGCCTGATTTCTGATGAGCCTCATGATGCATAGATGTTAGTGGGGAGGACTTGTGCCCAGCAGAAGTGGCATTTGCCCCGGGGCAGAACTCTGTGATACTCCATCCTGCACAGCCTCACCATGCTACAAAGGGGTAGTGGCCGTGTGTGTGCACGGGTGCGGGTGTTATTACTCAAACAGATGAAACAGAAAAAAGGCAGAAGGTTTAGACAGATTTCTAGCAAGCGGACTGTGACAATCTAGACTAGCAAAACATAGCCAATTTAATTTCCGAATTTGTGATTATTAGTGCTGTATTTTTTTATTTAACCATGTTTTCCACTGAGAGAGAGGAAAAAAAAAAAAACCCCAAGAAAAACTACATCTATTGTACTAAGCTGAAAAATGATCAAACAATTTCAGCCACTATACTAACATGAAGAAGCTTAAAATTCTAAGGATCAGGAACTACATATTGTTTCTGTGAAAATGAAACTTTGCTAGGAATCTTTAAAGATTGTTACTCTTTTTTTCTTTAAAAGCAAAAGCAACACACATCATTGTTGAGCTTTAGGGAAAAAGTAAACAAAAAGAAGAAAACTGAAACCATGTATAATCTCACCATCCTAAAAGATTACATATTTTTATGAAAGAAGAATTGGCTTTCAGTTAGGTAGAGCAGAGTTCAAATTATGGACCTAACTATAATTTAGAGCACACTAATTTTTTTGTTTTGTTTTGTTTTGTTTGTTTTTAATGCCGGGGATCAAACTTAGGACCTTGTGCTTGCAAGGCAAGCACTCTAACCACTGTGCTAAATCCCCAGCCCCTAGAGCATTAATCTTAGACCTGGTTTTCCTCCATAAAGGAAGACACATGTTTATGGGAATGTGGAGGACTGTGGTAAAAATCTGAGCACAAAAATAATTGCCGATTTATAATATCAGTGTTTCATCCTTTAAACTATCTATCACATCTCATTATTAGTTCATACCACCTACATTTCCTTGCTATATTGCCGTGATACACATTTATGGTTTCTGATTTCTTAAAGTTGAGTAGAATACTTAGGATAAACTTTGATACTGATATTCTATATTCTAATTTAAATGTTGCTGGAACAGGTTTCTAATTCTTTATTTGCAGTTTTAGTAACATCTTAAGATTCAGATAATTGTCTTGTATCTTTGAATGTATCTTCTTTTTGTGGAGTTTTAAATTCAGATATATCATTTATTCTTATATTAGAAAATGTTTATCCACCATAGACATTGTCTTGTACACAGTTACTGTTTACAAATTTGTATTCACCGTGACAGTAATTTGATATTCATCAGTTTTTTATTTTATTAGCTCTATGATGTTGCTTTTTTCTTCAACATTTTTCATCCAGAAATTGTCTTCTTTTTAAACTGCACTATGTTGTTGTCTTACTAACTTAATCTTTTTATTTATATATTCTCTAGCTAGAAATGAGTATGTTTCTGTTACTTGAATTTTTATCTTGATTAGGCTCTTTGTTTTTTGTAAACTACGATCCCATTTTATCCTGTTCTTCATTCTCTTTTGCTCATTCTTTCATATTTTATCATGTTCTTTTATTAACTATTAAACTTTTATGGTAATCAGAGATTCACACGCATTTATAAAAATAATAGAGAGATTCTATGAATTTCTCTCTTTGACAGCATCTTATAAAATAAATGTAATGTCACAACTAGCATATTGACATTTTTACAGTTATTTTATTTATTTATTTTGGGGGGGCTGACACTAATTTTCACAGGCTGGGGTTAACCTTGCAGTCCTCCTGCCTTAGCCTCCCAGAGTGCTGGGATTACAGGAGTGTGCCACTATATCCAGCAAGCATATTGACATTGGGACAACCAATATTTTTCTGATTTTTTCAGTTTTAAGTGGTTTGTGATTATATGTGTGTATATATATGTGTAGTTCTATGCAATTCTATTACATGTATAGGTTGATGTGTCCACCACCAATGTAAAAATATGAATAGTTCCATTACTATTAAGATCCTCTGGGTTGTCTTTTACAACCACAGTGGACTGTATCACACATTTCCTATAAATGGAGTCATATAATATGTGGTCATTTGGAACTGGCTTCTTTCATGTAGCATACTGTTTCTGAGGTCATCTATGTTGTAGCATTTTTCAATACTTCATTACTTTTTATTGCTGTATTAAATTCCATTTCATGAATATACCATATTTTATTTTTCTATTCATCAGTTAATGTACATTTGGGTTGTCGACATTTTTTGGCTATTATAAATAATACTAATAACATTCACATGCAAGTTTTCGTGAGGATGCATGTTTTCATTTTTCTTGGGTGTATACCCAGGACTAGAATTGCTGGATCATATGGTAACTATATTTAACTGTGTGAGGAACTGCCAGGGTATTTCCAAAGTGACGGCACCATTTTCGTCCTTACCTCCAGTGTGTGAAGTTTCCAACTCCACATTCTCACCAGAATAGCTGTTTTCTGATTACAGACATCCTAGTCGGTGTGCTATGGCATCTCTTGTAGTTACGATTTGCATTTTTCTGATGGCTAATGATTTCGAGCCCCTTTTCATATATTTGTTGGCCATTTGTACATCTTGTTTTTCCAAATATAAGTTCAAATTTTTATTCACTTTAAAACTGAGTTATGGTTCGATGCTTTGTAAAGGTGATTGGATCATGGGGCACTATGCTCAGCAGTGGTTAGTCCATAGCAGAATGTGTGGTTTGGAGGTGGGGCCTGGTCAGAAGAGGCGGTTCACTGGCGTGTGACCTGGAAGGGTGTATATCCCCACCATCCTGCTTCTCTCTCTGCTTCCTGCCTGCCCTGATGTGAACAGCTTTCCTTCAGGCCCTTCCACCAGGCCAGCTCTGCCTTGGAGCCTGCCAAACGTGGATTAAACTCACTGAAATTGTAAAGCAAAATAAACCTTTCCTTTAATTGCAGGTACTGAGTATTATGTCACACTCTGTGACTAGGACAGGTTCAATTCTTATTACTAAGTTGTAAGAGTTCTTTCTGTATTCTACCTGTAAGTCTCTCACCAGATATATCATTTACAATTAATGTTTCCAATTCTATGAGTTGTCTTTTCACTTTCTTCATAGTGACTTTTGACTTGGAAAAGTTTTAAATTTTGATGAAGCCCAATTCATCGGTTTTTTCTTTTGTTGCGTGTGAGGTGCCAGGAATGGAACCTGTGGCCTTGTGCATGCTGGGCAAGTGTTCCCTCCACCACTCAGGTATACCTGCAGCCCTGTTGTTGTGTTTCGCGTCACACGTAGGAACCCACTGCCTACTCCAAAGTCATGAGGAGTAATGTCTAAGACATTCATAGTTTTAGTTCTCACTTTTAAGCCTCTAGTTCATTGTGGATTAATTTTTGGATATGGGATCAGATGCTTTTTGCATGAGGGATCAAGTAGGTCCAGTTTCATTGTTTTACATGAGGATATTCAGATGTTCTGGCATCACTTGTTGAAGTGACTATTCTTTCTCCATGCCATTGTCTTGTGTTATGGTTTGTGTCTAGATGTCCCCCCAAAGCCTCATGTGGTAAGAGATAGCTGGATCTAGAGTGTGTGGTTATTAAATTAATCTATTGATCGGTTTGGCATGGTTTTGCTGGGATCAAGGATGTGAAACTAAAATTAAGGGTGGGAGTGCTACCCGCCCTAAGGGCAGGTAGCCTAGATAAAAGATACAAGAAGAAGCTAATTAGCTGTTTGTTTATATTGCTTGTTTATATTCCCCGCCTACATTCCTTGTATTCCTCACTTTATTTTGCTGCCGGTCGGCTGCCGGTCTGCCATGCTGGTCTGCCCTGCCTCTGCCATGCCGCCCTGCCTCAGACCCAGCAGACTATAGACTGAAACCTCTGCAAACTGTGAGCTAAATAAACCTTTCTTCCCCTAACTTTGAGTGTTGGATATTCTGTCCCAACAACGAGAGAAAAATAACTAAAACATCTTGGTTCCCTTGTTTAAAAAAATCAACTGATCACAGACATGGGTTTCCCTCCTCTGAGACTCTCAATTCTGTTCCGTTGGTGCATATGTCCACTCTTTTTGTAATTGCTGATGCTACTTGGCTTGGGCCAAGGCCTGTGAATCTCCCCCGGGTTCCCTTGACTACATAGCTGCTTTTGGTTTGTTTGTTTCTGAGGTGCCGGGTGTCAAACCCAGGGCCTTGCAGGTGCCAGGCCAGTGCTCTACCACTGATCTGCACCCGCCCTCCATAGCTGGTTTAAAGGTCTTCATTTCCCTGAGGATGGCTCTCAGAATCCACCACTGCTTCTTCTCAGGGCCTTCAGTACTCCACTGTCCAGCTGCTCCTTCATTCTGTGGAGCCTGACCCTGCTTTCAGAGACCTCCAACCTGATGTTCAAACATTTATTTTAATTTTCAATTTTTTACATATTTTTGTTAATGTATGTTTGCAATATATAATAAATACATTCACTGTGGGGAATTGGTACATATATGTATTACATCTTGATCTCTTTTACTTGCCTTCCTCTTCCCCACCCTGCTTCTCCTCTTCCCCACCCTGCTTTTCCCTTCCTTCCTGTCTCTCCACATCCCCAGATCCTGTGCTTCCCACCAAGCAAGCACGAGCAAAAAACACCATGAAACATCTATTACAGAGTGGGACTTCTTGTTGACTGGAGATTTGCTTGGTTTCTGTGGCTCCTTAGCTGGTTTCTAGGGTTCCCACAGCCACTTTGGTCTCTATGCCACAGTCTCTCACTATTGCTCTTGGGGAGCAAGGGACCCCTTGCCGATGTCTCAGCCTGCCTTGTTGGGTATGGTCTCTCTCGGCTGTGTGAGGACTGTTGCTCCTGGAGGTGGATTTGCTCCATCAAATGTGGCTGGGGATTTAGCATCTGGGGCCTCATGAAGCTGGACCATCCAAAGTAGCTTGTTCACTGCCTGTTGATTGGAAGCCCAGGCAGTGGGGCCGATGACCACGATAGTCACAGGTAGCCTCACCATGGAGCGTAAGTCTGTCACAGCCTGGGCCTGGATTCTGAGAGCCAGTCCTCCAGGAAGGGGCCTCCTGAGAGGGAGAAAGCAGAACTGTCATCTCCCTGGAGGGCAGGGCCAGGCCTGGCCTTCTTTCATCGCTGCTGTCAAAAGGAGATCGTTCCCTCCAGCGGCAGGTTATACTTGGATTCAGGACTCAAAGGTAAGAGGACCAGATTTACTGCTCTTTAAACTTTAAAGTGGCCTTCATACAAAGCTATGTTGACCCTTTTCAAACTTTTTGAAGACGCAACTGCCATTTTTCAGTGAAATCTTATCCAGAAGCCCAATAAAACAAAACAAAAAGGAGGAGGTTTTTTCATTTCTCCAGTTTAGATAGAGTTGTGTGACTCCTAGTGAGCCCCAACATGTATGCATCTGGCGTGGCTCCACATAAGTTTCTCTGGCTTCTGAAACCACTGTGGCCCAAAGCATCGTGGCAATGTAGCATTAAACCTGCCGACAGAGTTAAGATCTCTAGTTTCGGAAGCCATTCATGTTTCTATCAGAAGGCTGGGAATGCAGTAAAGCCATACTCAGAGCACCCATAATTTAGTCCCTTCCTGGCCTTTTGTGAAGAGAAAGGATGACTTCCCAACGCTCACAGTGTCCCTGAAGACCTCTTTTCCTGCCTCACGGCAGTGCCCCCGCCTGTGACCTGGCCCTCTCCAGGGGTGCCCACACGGCTTTTGGGCTGCCCCAGGTCCTGTCCCTCTCCGGGTGGACCTTACCAGGGCTCTGTGTGGTCTCTGTTGCTACTTCACAACCAGGCTGTGTGACAGCTGCCCTTGTATCCTTTTCTCTTCCTTGTGTGAATGGGAATGTTTATTTTCCATGTTCATCTTTCTCTATTGCTAAGGCCGCAGAGTCTTGCTGGTTTGCACTCTTTTTTCCTTAAAAGCACAGTTGGTTTTTCAATTGTTTATTTTTCATTAAAGCCCTGCTTCCTAAGACTTTGGAACAGGGCCTGGAGGAGCTGGACAGGAAAGACCTGGACCGCTTCCCCCCAAGACATGCTCGAGAGTCCCTTCCTTCCTTCCTTTCTCAACAGGTGCCCCGCCCCCACGAATGGGCTTTGTTTGTCCAATGGCTCAAGGGACTCAGTTTTTCCAGGGAGTCCCAACACCCTAGGTTGAATCCCCCTGGGCTTTCACGTACAACCATCACAGCAGAATAGTTACATGTCATGGTTAACTGCAAAGACATGAGTCAGAGCTAGCAGTCACCATGAGAATAACAGAAAAAAAAAAAATCCTGGCAGACTCTGGACCTCTGGGAGGGATGGAAAAGGGGGTCAGCTTGACCTCATCTGTAGCTCACCGGCCAGTCTACTCCAACTAACATCTGGAATGCATATAAAGCAACACTGGCTGCCTCTTATCTCACTTCCTATCTTATCGCAGCATCAGGAAATGTGCATATTTGCAGTTTTGGAAAGAGTTTGTCAGTGTTGGATTTAAGGCACTTTCACAATCATACACCCTTAGCTTTGCTGTTCCATTTTCCACCCACTTAAGGAAGAGCTGCTCTGACAGCCTTGTGTGTGGAGCTCCCCATTCCCTCTGGGTGCTCCAACTTCATATCCAAGATTATACCCAGATTTTAGGCTCTCTCTGGCAGCAATCAGGGTAAACTTCCCAGGGCTAATGTTGGACTTGAATAGGATGAATAGGAATTAGGAGAGAGCACGGAGCAGGCATTGCCAGCTGGGGGACTATAGTAAGCACAATGGCCTTCGGGAACTACCCCCAACAGGGCTCGGTGTGGGGTGGGAGGGGAGAGATGAGGGCAGATGGGGCTGGAACTTTAAGCAAGTTTCATGTGGAAGGCCTTGATATGAGGGTATAACCGCTTCCTATAGCTGGTGCAATAATGTAGCTCAACACAAATGCATTATCTTACAGTTCAAGAGGTCAAAAGTCCAAAATTAGTCTCACCTGGACTAAAATCAAAAACGTCAACAGGGCTGCTTTTCTTCCTGGAGGCTCTCAGGGAGAACCCATTTCTTTGCCTTTTCCAGCTTCTAGAGGCCACCTGCATTCTTTGGCTTGTGGCCTCCACTTCTGTCTTCAAAGCCAACAGTATGAAATTTTCAGATCTCTCTCTGACTTCTGCTTCCCTCTTCTGCTTTGACTAACACTTGTAACTCAACTGAGCCCTCCTGGATAATCCACGCTCATCCTCCTGTTTTAGAATGAGCTGTTTGGCAACTTTAATTTTACCTGCAATCTTAAGTCTACCTTAGACATGCAAGGTTATATATTCACAGGTTACAGGTGGGGAGCTACTGAGAGATGTAAGCTGGAGGAGTTACAT
This sequence comes from Hystrix cristata, assembly GCA_004026905.1. Lineage (NCBI taxonomy): Eukaryota > Metazoa > Chordata > Mammalia > Rodentia > Hystricidae > Hystrix > Hystrix cristata. The sequence continues at coordinate 129,604 of PVJO010002262.1, read as the reverse complement.
GACCAGATTTGCATTTAGAGGAGTCATTATTATGGCTTTGAGACTGGACCGGGGTGGGTGCTGTTGGGTGGGGTAGGGAGCTGGCAGTACCTTACAGAAGCTATAAGAAAAAAGTCTGGTTAAAAGATCATTTCAGGGTTTGGGGATTTCTCACAAGTGGTAAAGCACTTGTCTAGTGAGTGCAAGGCCCTGAGTTCAATCCCCAGCACCTCTCTCAATAAAAGACCATTTCAGTAATTAGCTGACTAGTGAGTGTCTGACTGTACATACTTCAGGTAACTCAACTCTGGAGTTCTTATAACAGTTTAATATAATTAAGTTTGAGACATATTTCATTGTGTGAGGAAAGGGGCATTGTTTTAAAATCCTGGTTTAGGGATTTACATGAATAATTTTGGAACTAAGGTTAAATTTTCATATAGTTTCTTTACTTTTCCCAAGAAGAAATGTTTTCTTAGTTTATAAAATGAAGCTGTCAGAATAGATTGTCCATAAAGTTTTCTCCATACATAACTTCTCTGATTCTGCTAAAAAGAGCTGCAAGTTGTTTCCACCTTACTTAAATTGTGGCTTGGAGATAAAGCAACACGACTGATGGCTTCTGCAAATGTAATAACAGGGCTAAAGGTAGATACCATCCATTACTGAACTATAAAAGATGAGAGGAAAACATGTGAATATGTAAATCAAGATCAACCCTGAATCCAAAGAGCCGGAGACTGTGAAATCTCAGCGTTTGTTTTCTAAAGAAATATAATAAGTTTTAGCTTCAATTCCTTTTAACTTTGTGGATGGGAAGAATAGTCTGAGAGGTGGATTCCTCCTGTATCCATCAGAAACGGAAGCTGACTCGTCTTGGAGATGCAGATTGGCTGGGAGGCTGAGTCTGGGCCAGGAGGAGCAAGAGTGGAGACAAGGCACGGGTGCGGAAATGTGTCGTCCCTGTGTGTCTGCAGAGAATCGGACCTACGATGGGGCTGCCATCTTTTCAACACTAGCCAAAGAGTCAAAGAGCCAGGAGCAAATTCTGATGGGTTATGTACTTACTTCCTTAGCTGAAGAGGAAAAATAGGGTCACCTCTCTGTGCCTATCCAGCCAACTATTCCCAAGGAAAATCTCCTACAAGGGCAGAACAGAGTCTAGTAAGTGTGCAGATGTGGTGGGCAGATGGGATGGCTAAAACAGACAAATGTCTTCTCTTCCAAATATCTTGGTTTTTCTTTCTGGCCCCTTGTGTCCTTTTGGCTTCCTTTCGTGTGTTAATTGGAGATGTGCCACTCAGTCTAGGCCAGTGCATAACGGAGCACCCAAATTGCCAGGGCGAGTCTGAAAATGAAGCTTTAACATCACTGGTTCTTCTGAGATGGCCATCCTGATAGACCATCCTGATACCTGCCAACCCTAAACTCTACCCTCAGGACAGCTGTGGTGGAATTTAGCCAATTTCTGACTTTAACCTTGTGTTGCGGGCAAGGCCGAAAGAGACAGCGTAGGCCCAGCTATCACCCTGCAGGAGCCATTGCTTTGGGAGACTAATGCGCTTAAGGTGTGATTGAAACAGATGATAAATGTTTGAATTAAAAAAGCGTATTGCAGTAAAAGACACATAACCCTTAATCTCCCTCAAAATATTGCCCCTCACTTTGAACACATTTCTTTCCCATCGTTTTTTCCACTTTCCGAAGCAGTTCTGGAAGTCCTCTTTTTTGGGTGTCTTTAGTTGCGCTTTCATGGCTACTTCAATGTCTGAAATCAATTCAAAATGTTTACCTTTCATGGTCATTTTGACTTTGGGGAAGAGCCAGAAGTCACACGATGCCAGATCTGGTGAACAGGTGGATGGGGACACACTGTAACATTTTTATGAATTAAACATTCTGTTAGCTGTCACTTGGCAGAGCTGCTTCTGAGTGTGGTGAGAATGACAGGCTAAATGTGTTTGAAGCAAGGGCAGTATTTTGGGGGTTTAATGGCCATGTGTCTTTTACTGTAATAAATGAATTTTAAAATGTGAACATTTGCTGTATATTTTGATCACCCCTTGTATAGTGGGGGCGATTGTCCACAAACCCACAATAGGTGTCTGCTTCAAGACAGTTCCCTGCTAGGTAGTAAGGCTAATCAGCATGCAGTGCCAGAGACTAGCTAAATTAACTGCTTTGTTCACTGAGAATATCTGTCTCATGTTAACATGACCAAAGATAGAAAGAGATATTAATTAGTGCTAAATTTCACCATCATGTATGTCCAGAGTGAGAAAACAAGACAAATCCAGCCACCTGGGAAGAAAAACGCTGGCTTTTAAGGGCTCACTCTGGGTATGTGCTAGCTGGGAAGCCGGGAGAGCCAGGTTTGCACGCACAAGAGGAGCCGGAGGGCCAGCCTGGAGAATTCCAGCTCTGAGGGTGTGCCCAAGAGGCTGGTCACAGGAAAACAGAGACAACAATCACTTTTTCCTTTCTCTGAAATATTCCCTTTTCTCAATTGTTATAATGCTGCCCACATAGTCAAAGCTGAGGATTTCAGAGTAAAAGCAGCAGCTGCTCTTAGTAAGTGAAGTTCATTCGTGTAACTCACTCATTGTTGTCTTCTGCTGTATGAAGACTTCTCGAAGCATGAAGAGGCAGGCAGCATGTCCGAAATTAAAAGCATCTCTCTTTGTTTCCCACTGGCTCTCTTCCTGCAGCCGGAAATAGCATGGATGAGAATTTGTAAGATTACGGCACGAGAAGAGTGGAGCTGTCACTAAAGAGAACGTGCATTATGTCTACACCTTTCTAGCCTTTTATGGATGATAGGTATTTAGAGAGCAGGTTTGGAGAGTGTGTGGTTGGGTTATTTATTTATTTTCATGCAGGGGCTGGAACCCACAGGGCTTCCAGCATGCTAGGCACGTGCTGTGCCCCTGAGCTGTCCCTAGTCTATTGTGTCTGTTCTTGGTTTTGATGCTTTCAAACCTGTTCCTGCCCTTTCTTGGCTCTGCTCTATTTGGCAAATTAGGATAAAGAAGGAAGCTGTGTTTCCAGATTCCTTTGTCTGCTGGCTTCTAACCGGTCAGGCCAATGGGAGACACTGGCAGGAGAGAGGAGGCAGAGGAACGCAGGCTCTGGAGCGGTTCTCCTTGCTTTGGGCATCACATTATGCTACTGCCGTGCCTCTTCCTCAGTGGCTCAAGTGCGCCTTACCCCAGGTGCACAGCTGGGCAGGGCTCTAGCTTCCACAAGGCGCCCATTCCTGGGCTGTGGCAATTGTTTCTCCCCTTTTCTACCCAACCCACAGATGGTGCTGCCTCCCCCGCCATTGATAATTTGGAGGATCTCCCCATCCTGTCTGGCTTCTCAGCAAATTCCACCACCTGGGTAACCAAGTCCCTGTATTACATTCCATTAAAAAACTTCCATGGTTTTCCATATTAGGCAATGACTAATACAGGGAGAGGAGGGCTTTTTTAATAAGAAGTGTTCCTGAGTGTACACTGGGCCCAACCTGGAACGCTGCAGCCATGGTTCAAAATAACTACTGGCTTCCTCCTTTATTGCTCCTGAGTTTCTCTGCTGGAGACATCTACGTATTTCCATAGTCCGATACACCTTCCATTTCAGGTTTTCCACGACATCTGAACTCCCAGTATCCCTTTGATATCAGCCTGACTTGGGCCCAATCCTAACTAACACCCTAGAACCTCAGCGGTGTTATCTGTTAGAAGCATAACATGTGCCTCATATATGCTTTCACATTTTCTACTACCATGCTAAACAACATAACAAGAAACAGATGGAATTAATTTTAATTTTTTTTCTTTGACGCTATTTTAATCCTTTCCACATGCAATCAATAAAGAAACTATTGAAATAGTTTACATTCTTTTTCCTAATAATAAAACTTTGGAACCTAGCATGCATTTTTATACTTACAGCACACTTTAATTCACAGTTGCCACATTTTAAGTGCTCAATACCCATAGGTGGCTAGTGGCTATCTTATTGAACAGTGAAGATCTATAAGAAGATACAACTTTACCCTGTAGCTATTTCTCCTTTTAAAAAAATTGGAGATGATGATGTACAATGCTTACCATGCAGTTGGAGTTTCATAAATGTTAACTGCAATTATTTTATTACCCATGAGTGTTTAGTTTCTGTTCTCTTACCAGCCTTTTGAAATCTTCATTGCTCCTACTCTCTTACGGTATCTCTCCCAGCTCGCGACAGATGATTTTCTGTGAAAATCAGGCAAGTGTTTTAGTTACTGTTCTAGAGTCAATGGTTTGCAAGAGAGCAGATTTACTACAGGACATTTACAAATTACAACATTCACACACATGAGCCAAATGCAGGAAGAGTGTAGAACATCTATCTACACACTAGAGACCCAAAAGAGCCAGTCACGGGCTGGGAGCCCACAGCACTGTCCCATGTAAGTCCGTGTCTTCACTAAAAGACTGAAGAAATTTATACTGGAACCAGGGTATGGCACTCATGCCAAAGGTGAAGACCAGAGCTCACCTGAAGTGAAAAGCAGCCATCTCCAACAACAGCAAGGCCTCAAGCTCCTCCTGTGATGAGAATAGCTGATTGCATTCAGGGAAACCAGCCGCAACAGAGCTTCTCCTGGGAAACAGCTGCCTGCTATTTTCTGGTCCTGTTTTCCTTTCTGTTGTGTTGGCAACAATCCTCAGGTGGGTCTTCTACATGCAGAACACACCAACTCAGTCCAGCTGGACATTCCTGTTCAAGTTGACCATGTTGGTCCACCAGAGCAAACATTTCATGTCACCAACTAATCACCAACCTATAAGAGACACTTTTTTATCTGCTACAAAAGAAAATTTTTCACTAATTAAAAAAGTTGGTTAAAATTAACAATTATTAAATATGAATCAAATCTCTTCCGATGTATTATCTTAAAACATTACAATAGTAGTCAGATGACATTCTTTTGCTACTTTGGGTAGCAATTTTTTACTTTGGGTGTGGGTCACCTGATTGGGTCCAGTTGTCATGGCCACACAAACCACACAAAACTTGTCTCTCTTTACAGCTCTGGTTCCTTGAAAGTGGAGAGAAAACCGAAAACATTGTGAAGACAACATGCAGATACATCTAGATGCGCACAGTGCCTCTACTGTCCTTCCTAGTTGTCTAGCACAGCTAAATTAACATTTTTTAGTGAACCCCATTTATAGACTTCATAAAACAACTTTGTTGCTGTAGAAAAAGGAACTCTTGTTACACATTTTATTTTTACCTATTTGATGAAGCATCATAAATACAATAATAAATGCCCAGGCATAAACAAATTTTGGGGAAAAAACCAACAGGTTTTGAGGTTAGGACATCAGTCAAATGGGGAAGGACAAATGTCAGTCATGCAGAGGGTGGGGTGGCGTCCTTCAGTGTGTCCTAACAGATGGATGCTGAGCAGGGTACCATTTCATCAGTGAGCTGCCCAAGTGGGCACCGATGGCGAGTTCCACTGCACCCAGACTGCCCTTGTCTGTACTCATCCTTCCATTTGCCACGTCTGGCCCAGGAACAGTTCCCTGCTGTTGGACAGGGATTCTCAAGGGAAACAGAATGTGTGTGTGTGTGTGTGTACGCATACATATAGGTTCTGATACATACATATATCTAACAGATTATATATATTATGATCATGTTAGATTCTGTATATATATACACACAAATATGTACATGTACGTGTATATACACACACATATACTGATGCTCCTTGACCTACAATGGACCTAGGTCTTGATCAATCCATTGTAAGTTAAGAATATTGTCATTATTTCCCCTCCTGATCATGTGACTGATAGGGAGCCGCTCTTGCTGCCCGCCCAGCATCGTGAGAGTATCCTGCTGCATATCACTAGCCTGGGAAGCGGTCCACATTGTAAATTTGAAGTAGTTTCAGTGGAAGAGGTATTGCTTCTGAACCATCATAAAGTCGAGAGACAGAGAGAGAGACAGAGAGAGAGACTTACTAAAAGGTATTGGGTTACAGGCTCATGGAGATTGAGCGGACTCACAGTCTGCTGTCTGCAAGCTGGAGACCCAGGAAAGCCAGCGGGACAGTCTGAAGACCTGAGAGCCAGAGGATTAATGGTGCGGATTCTAGTCCAAGCCTGAAGGTGTGAGAACTAGGAAAGCTGAAGGCAGAAGACTGGTGTTTCAATCCAGAAGTCGGGCAGAGAGTGAATTCAGCTCTCCTCTGCCCTTTTGCTCCACTGAGGCTCTCAGCAGACGGCTGATGACTGTCCACACTGGACAGGGCCTTCTGCTTTACTCGGGCCACCAATTCCAGCACAGAGTTCTTTCAGAAACACTGAAGGACACTCAGAAATAATGTTTTACCAACTACTGGCAATCTTGGTCTGTCAAGTTGACACATACAATTCCCCATCGCACTATCCCTTCTAGGTGGATCCCTTTGCCTGTTCACTAGGTCCACCCCCATCTCCCGAGGCCACGTGCTTTGTCAGCTGGCTGCTCTGATATCCGAGATGTTCTTCCCTTGCTTGCTTCTCTGGGCCTACAAGCATGCTGAGGAGTTCCTACTAAAAAACCACTATTAATAAGTGAAAAAAGACACAACATTCCACTTGTAACCCTTCTTTGATCTTGCTCTTCTATTCTCCTCGTCCTATATTTCTCCTCTTGCTGCCAAACTTCTCTAAAGTATAGTCACACTTTCTCTTCTCTGAGTACTTCTTTGTTCTAAGGCCCCCTTGGCCTCTGTGCCTCAGATTTACTGAACTTGAGCTTGCTCACGACTGTCCTGTCCTACTCACTTCCTGCTCATCTCAGTTCTATTCCTCCTCTCTGTGTTTCTAATGTCTCTGGTAAACGGTTTTTTAAATTTTTTACTCCTTTAATTTCTGTAGTGTCATCTTCTGGGTAATTCCTTTTATTTTTCTGTGTCTTTTCTGTGTCTTTATGGTCTTCTCTTCCTCGGTTTGATCTCTACCTGCTGGTGTTTGTGTTTCATCTATGTGACCGATAATTGTGCTAAATCAACTTGACTGGATTAAGAAATGCCTAGAAGATTAGTAAAGCACAGTTTTGGGTGTGCCTGTGTGGTATTTCCAGAGATGACTGGCAAAACGTTATTGCAATCCAGCATGGCCAATATATCGAAAACTGTACGTTGATATAGTATAATTGTCTTACGTGTTTTATATGTCTTCTGGCCTGTTAGTTTGGCTGTAAATCTGTGTTTATGATAATTAACTAGATAACAGATAACAATATATAAAATAAATGAATTTGATACTGGCAAAAAATATTTAGCCTCATGAGACCCAGTTTGGACTTTTGAAAATTGAAAATAACTGTATGATAATAAATTTGTGTTGTTTTAAGTCATTACATCTGTAGTAAGGCCTTGTCTTAGTCTGTTTGTGCTGCTACAACACTGTATCAGAGACTGGGTAATTATAAACAACAGAAAATTATTTCTCACAGTTCTAGAGCCTGGGAAGTAGAGGTTGAAATGCTGACTAGTTTGGTATGTGGGAAAAGCTGCTGTTTCCAAAATGGTGTCTTCTTGCCGCATCTCTTGGAGGGGAGGAACACTGTGTCCTCACGTGACAGAAGGAACAAGAGGACAAAAGGGTGCTTCTTTTAACATGCAGCCTCTTTTATAAGAGTGCTAATCCCACTGGGCCTGGTGGTGCATGCCTGTAACCCCAGCACTTGGGAGGGTGAGGCAGGAGGTTTGCCATGAGTCCAAAGCCAGCCCCATAATGAGTTCAAGGCCAACTTGGACTACATAATGAGACCATTTAAAAAAAAAGTGCTAATTCCATTCATGAGGGCTTGCCTCATGGTTCGTTCTGTTTCCAAAGGCCATACCTCTTAATACTGTTGCACTAGAGATTAAGTTTTAATGTGAATTTTGAAGGGAACACCACCATTCAAACCATAGCAGGCTCCAATTTGCTGAAGTTAAGAGGTGCTGGAATAAATACACACAGAACTTACTGCAGGACAGCAAAACCAGCCCAACGCTTGTCACTCCAGCCGCCTATAAAAGAGGAGGCTAGAAGTCAAAGTACTTCATAAGGATGCTTTAGAGCAGAGAGTGCTTGCCTTCCTTGTGTCCCTGCAGGACGCCCAGCGTGGTGGGGGAGTGAGTGGAAAGTTAAGGTGGGCAGTGCCTGTGGCTTTTCCCTATGGGCGGAGGCTGGCTGAGCTGCAGATCCTCACACACATTGCAGCACAGCCACAGGAAGTGGGGGTGAGGGCTGTGGATTGGGAGGAACTGACGTTATTCCTGGAGACCTGTGCCTTGGGAATGGGTAGCTGGCAGCTGGGAACATATTTGGGATGGCAGGTGAGGGTACGAGCAGTGGCTACACTCCTACTGCTTGGTGGGACAGAGCAGCGGCTATACTCCTACTGCTTGTGGGACTCAAAAGTGCTGTCTTGAGAGAACCCTGCCCCAGAGCCTTCTCTGCGGGGGCCTTGCTCAGGCAGTGTGCGGCTGAGGGGCAGGACTGGGGGCAGGAACCGAGGCCTGGCTGGGAAGTCACCCACGGTGCCGCACAGACATCCCCTGGGGCTATCTGTGAATGTCCTTCTGACTCTCCCCATGAAGAGCCAGCATCTGGACGCTTTGATGACAGAGGGACTGCACGGTGAGGCTAAACGTGTTTTTCATTTCCTTTTGCCCTCCTGTCCCATGCTGTCATTGTCTCAAGGAAGGGCTTGAAGTACCAACCAGGGTGAGAGCAAGAGACGTGGATGTGGGAAAGCAGACCCTCCCTGCCATCACTCTGGGTCCTGCAGAGAGCAGCCACCAAAGGAGAGGCCGAGAGCAAGCTGGGGAGGGGGGAAGAACCAGCCGACGTACAGAGTAGGAAGTGGTGGTCCCAGCTGTGGAGAGCAGGTGTCATTAATTCCTAGTTTAAGCAGAGACCTCCCATGGCAGGACCAGGAGCACGTGTCACTGTGGTCTGAAAACGGTGAAATGTGCCAATGGCCTTTCCACCCATCCCATTGTCTATTCCTTCAACACATGCTTAGCAAACAGTTTCTGGGCACTACCAATGAATGTATAAAGGTGGACTTTCTGAGACAGGCCCAGCTGCTTCGTAGCTTTCTTCTGTCACCTGTGAGCTTTCCTAGTGATTTTTAGAGCGCTCCCCTTCATGGGGGCATATATGTGTCCTTTCTGCTTACCCCCAGTGTCATTTAATCCAAAATGCATGTGCCAAAAATCAGATGAGCAGCTTACCAAGGACAAGCATCTTAGTATTACATCCCGGCAGTTTGTTTTCCAAATATTTCTGAATGAGTCGAGTATCCAGAAGTGGAGAAAGTTTAATCCTCCCAAATCCTGGCTGATGGCTTCAAAAGTCTGAACGACACTCAGTATGTTCCTGCCTTAAATCCTTGGGAGAAAGGGGCTCATTTTCTCACCTCTCTATTGCTAAATTAGAATTTATAGCCACTTTCTACAGCTGAATTAGAGCCTTGTACTTCAGCCAAAACACAGTGTGGATTAGACAACTAAAGATGTCTTTTCAAGTGAAACAAAGAAATTTAATTAGAGCCAGGCAGGGAAGTGTTTCCCACATGACATCTGGCTTTGTACCCTGTCTCTGGCCCCACAGGCACCACTGAGGAGGGTGCAGTATGGCGGGTGGTGTTGGGAGCCTAAGCCGACTACTAGTTAACAGAACCTCTTGTGGGACTCATGCTGCCACCGTGGCTAGCAACGGGGAGCAGGCTGGGTCTCTCAGAGGGAGTCAATGTCATGTGTGTGTGAACACGTGCGTGCATAAAGGGACAGAGTCTCTGAAGGAAGGGCTGAAAAAACTAAATGTGTTAGGAGGAGAAATCTGCATATCTATCTATTTATCTATCTATATCTTCATGTAATGCTTTGAGCTGAGTATTGTTTTATTTTCACAGGTGAGTAGACTGAGGCAGACAGGGTGGCTGGTTAGGCTGGTAACGGTTGTATGATAGTGGCGTTGCTGGGATCTTGGATGTCTTGACCTGAGGCTGGAGGCATCCTAGTCCTCATCCGGCTCCTCCAATAGTTCTTTCCAAGAACTGTGCACCTGGGTGGCTTGGTCCCTGCAGCGGTGGAGGTAAAACCAGGAGGACTAACTGGGTGAGCGCCAAGATTCCTTCTTCCCGTGTGAAGGGTATTTGTGAAGCATGAAGCGTGTCAGGGAGGGCTCACCCCGACTCTAGAATGTGCTAGTTGCTGTGGAAATCTTACCTCAGCAGCAGACCCAGACATAGTGGCATTTAGTTTCTCAAAAGCTGACTTGGAATTGGACACTAATCTTCACTTCCTTCCCTAGTACCTAGCACATAAAATGATCAGCACTTATTTCATGAATGAACGAAGGAATGAATGGTGCTCAGCATTAGCTGGTGGCGGCTTATAGGTTGGGGCAAATGAGGTGCTATGTGCAAAGGAACAGAGAGAGAGGCAGCTGTATGTAACAGAAGGCAGAAAGATGATACTCTGGTCTCCTGGTGAATGGAACTTTTTTTTTTTTTTTAAGCAAACATACGAAAGAGCCAGTTTCAGTGGGTTGGTTCAGTGAATTACTTTGATGTGGCTACTTTGTAGACATTTTGTAGAAGAGAAGAAATGAAACTTTAAAAGAAGTGAAAGTCCTGGCTGCTTAACTTGTGGCAAAGGGGGTGAGCCAGAGCAGAGGAAGTTTTGAACCCGAGAAGCCCCACCAAAGTCTGAGAAGCTATGACGTAGGGGCGAGAGCCGGCAGAGACTGGAGGATGGACATACGCTGCCCCTTCCTTCCCATGGCGAGACCGGGGCGGGGGCGGCAGGCAGGGAGCAGGCGTGTCGGGGTGGGCTCTGCCATTCAGCTAAGACGCTCACTATGCAGCTCCAACGTCTACCTTTAGTAACATCTGTTAGCTTCATCTATGCTTTGTGTGAATGATTTTGAGGGAAATTTAAAATAAAAAGGTGGGATCTGGGCTATTGTAGAACAGGAAACAGAGTAACTGCAGGAGCTCAGAAGAAAGTGAAATGGATGACCTAGCAATGACCAAGAGCAGCGGGTCTCTGTTGAAGGTCTCTGGCACTCTGCAGAAATCTAAGGACAACCTTGGACAATCTTAGACAACCAATTGGTTCCACTTTACAGGGGAACTAGTTCTGTGTAAATTCCAAAAGACAGCTTGACCTTTGCTGAAATCTGTGTAGTCTCCACTTGAGTCTTGAAGAGATGGGGTGTAGGCAGGGCAGGGCCTTCCATTCACTGGCACCAAAGAGAAAGGGGCATTTGGTTTAGGAGGTACAGTGAAAGTAAGGCCTGGAGTACACAAGGCTGCTGTATTCGGGACTCAGTGGGAAGCCACTGGTGCCAAGGGATATGAATATTTAACAATTTCCCAAGGAAACAGTCAATCTGTTAGTCTTACCCGTCAGCATATAACAAGATGTAGATGGTAAGCAAATGAAAGATGCTGAGGACAATTCAAGGTCACTGGATCCATGAGGTATAAGAGATAATGAAATGACAGAAGCATCAGAGGATAGAAGACTGTGCAAAAATAACACTAACACTAATTGTAATTGACAACAAAAATCTCAGAGTGAAACTTTTTGTTTTCAAAACCTTCCTAGTAATTAATGAGTGGGACAGAGAGAGACAGAGAGAGAGGAGAGAAGGGAATGGGTCTTTTTATGGGAAAATTATTTTACCTCAATTAAAAAAATGCTAATTGTGTTAGTATGCTCATCAGCAGATATAGTTTAATTCTCTGCATTTTCTCTTACTTTTAGCTGTTTGCCTGCTCACCATGTTGAGTCTTCATTTAGTTACTAAGGTAGTTTTCATTCTGATAATTGTAGATTCTTTCATTCAGCACGATTATGATCATAATATCTTGTGACACTTACTTGCTGGAGCTGAAGTTAATGTAAGATTAATGAAGCTAATGCACAATTAACTAAGAAGTTTTGGGAAACCCATTGTCGAAGTCCTCTCTTAGAAGGACCCACCGATTTGGTTCAAATCTGGATAATCATGTTTCAGTGGAAATTCCATAGCTTTCAATTTATTGTAATTGGTGAGTTCATATCTCCTCCCCCAACTCCATGTCATAATAGTACATAATATCTTTCACCAAGAAGCTCAAAATAGTATTACTATCTAATTACACAAATCAGTAGGAAACAGGTAAATATGATTAGATGTGGAAACACAGAAATTCATATTCTAAGTCCAGACTGAAATCTCTGTCTACCCTCTTCAAATCTTCTTTTATATCTGTAGTTCACTAAAATCATCTATTGAGAAATCCAAGTTATCTTTTCATCTCAGCCCTAAATTCTTGACACTGTATCAGCTACCAGATCTCTTCTGTTCTACAGTCCACTTCTGCCTAGACTTAGCTCATTCCTGTCTTTATTTTCCTGTTCCTCCTGCTTGGGTCGAGCCCTCATAGTGTCTGAACTGATCTTCCTGCCTCTGGTCTCGGCACCTTGCAGGACAAACTCCAAACACTTCAGGCCGAAGCCCCTTAGTTCCTTGTTATTGCATCTGAAAATGCCTGGATCACCCACAAGGCTACGAGTTCCAGGGCCTGGGGCTGGGGGCTGCGGTCTGTGGTTCACTTTTATGTCCCCAGCACACAGTGTAGAGCCTGGCTGCACTTGAATGTAAGTGCCATTCACCTACTTGCTCATCCACGTATCACTCAGCATTCTGTTAGTGAGCGCCTCGTATGTACAGATATACGTGCAAGTGAATGAGAATATGGTGGTGAATAAGACAGAGACTAATGCCCTATGTTGCTGCTTATACTGATGTATATATTTAAATCTTTTAAAGGCCCTTTATACTTGTATGGAGACAAATGTATTTTCCTTTATGATTTGTATTTTTGTGCATTTCTTGAGTAATCCTTTGGTCCTAAGCCATGACAAAAATCTCCCATAGTACAATTTTGATTAAGACCTCAGGAGTGGAATGAAATTACCTGAGTTCAAATCCCATTTTTGGAACTAAAAGTTGGGCAACTTAGCTATTGTGTACTTCGGTTTGATCATTTTTACAACCAGGCTAGTAACAGTGTTTAACTCAAATTGTTTTGAAGTTTGAAGGTATGGAGACAACTAGATGTGTATGGAATCGTGCCTCGTAAATAGCAGGTTTGTATTATTACAGCTATTCTACTATGTTTGTTCTTTATGAGTCTCTCTTTAACTGAAATTTATTTTTATTTATGGTATAAGTTATCAATCTAATTTTATGGTTTTGTATAGAAAGAAAACTTACTCCAAATGTGTTTAACATTGTTGAATGCCTTCTCTTTGCTCCTGGCATCACAGCACGATTCCTTACGTGCTATATGGGATAGTGGCCCTGCCTGTATTTTGGGTCTTGGTGCCTCTCTGTCTCTATCTCTGTCTCTTTTTCTGCACCACTCCACCACTCTCCATTGCAGTGGCCTCCTTTGAGCCCCCCAGAACATTCTAGCCTCTTTTCCTCCCTTGGGATATTTTGCTTCTCAAGTTTTCTACGGCTGCTGCAGGCTACTTTCCACCCTGCCCTGTAGAAGGGTGTCATTCTTCCTGCCCCACCCAAACCAAGGCACTCTTCATTTCATCATCGTTTACTTTATTCTATCTTGTTTTATCACATTCCCTATCTGAAATTTGTTTTGCAATCATTTTTTCCCCTCCCCCAGTAGAATGCCTGCTTCATCGGACTAGAAACCCTCGCTTGTTTTCCTTACTGTGGAAACCTGGGAATCTGGCCCCACGCCTGGCAAATAGGAGGGCCGTAATAATTACTTTACTGAGCAATCTGTCCTGTTCTCCTGACCCAAACAGTCTTGCTTTTTGGAGGGCAATTCTGGTAACATCATGGAGGGCTGATTTGTGTTGCTGCAGATACTTAGGATGGGGACTGGCTGGACAAAGGCAAGCGTGGTGGAGATAGGAAGACACACAGGGGCCTGGCAGGCTGACAGTGCTGATTCATGTGGCTGTTAGAAGGTCTAGGTTTTCCTGGCTTGGAGGCTGGGCACTGGCTTTGTTCCGTGCCTGGAATGCTCTGTCTTTGGCTTCCTCTCATGGTCTCGCTTTAGCTATAACCCTCCCATGGAGGCCTTTCCAGATCCCTTTATCTAAAGTGGACCTCTACTGGCTTCGTACAGTTGGCTGAGATAACATGATTCTGAATCTCCTGAGAATTTAGGTGTGTATAACAAACATTTGAAGGAAGGAGGACTAAGGCCATTAGAATGTGAGCTCCAATGAGACAAGAATTTTGTCTCTTCTGTCATTATCTTTCAATACCTGGCACATAGTAAGTGCTCAGTAAATATTTATAGAGTGAATCAATAAATGGTTTTCCTGTGGTTTCTCTCGTTTTCCTGTTAACTTGTTTTTCTACTTTGATGTTGCAATGATTTATTTATTTTTTTCCTTTTGGGTCTGAACATTGAAAGCTGTTTGCTTTGAATCACTTGTCTGTTTCACCTCTCTGCCAGGTGGTGAGTCTGTTTATTGCCAAGTCAGATGCCTCTCTTCCCCCCCGCCCACACTTTTTGGGCTGGTTTCACTTGGAGGACATCCTGACCTTGTTACCCTGCCATCTTTTCAGAAGTTCAGCTGCAGACTAGCTTTCAGAAGGAGAAAAACTCAAGTATAAAATCCATGGACTTGATAAACCTTAGGTCAAGGCAGACTCGTAAGACTGTGAGCGACAGGTATGAGACTTTAAGCCATACTAAACATTTATTTAGTGTGTACTGTGTGCAGGGACGCTTCAAATCTAAAATACGCCCCAAAGGGGCAAATGGGCAGCTGGGAAAGATGATTCCAATTCAGAATGATTGTATTTTGGGATGACACCAGGAACTCCAGATGGAGACATCTTGGAAACAGATGTGACGCTTGTAGACAGGTGGCGTTGGAGCACCCGGGGTCCAGGCTTAAGATTTTAAGAATCATCTAGGATAAAGGCAAATAATTACCATTCTGGCCTTAAGGATGCAGTGAGGTCCCGAATATTTTTTCAGTGACTAGAATCATAGTGCAGATTGTATTCACAGAGGTAGTAAGGTGGGGGCAGTGAGCAGTTTTTTAAAACAGTGACAAAATAGATGGAATATGTTTGGTTCACCTTGATTGGGACATCAGAATTCTCATTCCCTTGGCGAACAACTGCTAAAATGTGTACTACATGTTGGAACTGGCAGTGTGCACTTCTGACAGAACTGCAGGCTGCTCCATTCCCCAGGTAATAGAAAACCGACCAAATCGCTGCTTTAGTTTCTCCACGTAGTCCATGTGGGAAGCCCAGTTCTAGGATCCACGGACTCAGAACAAGGTTTTCTTAGCTCCGAGCTCTTACACATGGAATGGTACTGTGCCTGGTGGTTCTGGGTAAGAAGAGGAAGTTCTCTCCATGCACTGAGAAATGAAGCTGGGGTTTGAAACCAACATGGTCAGACTCTACCCCACTTGCCTCCAGGTTGCTCTTAGTGGTTTAGATCATGTACAGGAAGGCAGGGTCCTAGAGCGAGCTGTGCCTGTGGGGATGGGAGCAGAGAGCATGGCTGAGGGCTCAGCAGGCAATTACTGCTATGGTGTGAAGTAAGTGGGGAGGCTCGGCCCCTCCTCCACCTCTGGGCACCCCAGCAACCTCCTCTGGTCTTGCGGTGCCCACTCTGAGTAGGCTTGGCTCGAGGCAGCAATAGACAGCAAGCTCTTTGCACCGTAAACAGTTCTAGGAATGGAGGGGTAGTAACCTTCGGCACAGGGAAAAGTTAGCTGGTTAGAATAAGCAGGTCAGTCCCTGGAGAAAAGGGAAACAATGTACATAAGGGGTGGAGCAGGAGGAGGGACCAAGGAAGCAGTGCAGAGAGGAAGCCGGGCTGGGAGGTGGGTCTTACAGGAGGGAATCTACAGGTCTGGAGTATCTTGGGTTCAGCAGCACAGACAGAAAGCAAGCAGGAGCCACCAAAGGAAGCCCTCACCGCTAAATGTTCCACCTTTTGGTCCCAAAGTAGTCTTGACCATGAGGGGCAGCCAGGGTCTGATGCCGAGTAAAGCCATTCTCTGAGACTTTCTGCAGTGAACAAGCAGGTGGGTTTGCCTTGCGGTCTGGGGCATTTCCTCGTGGCTCTGTGGTCTGGTTACCTACCCTCAGGCCGCAGATCTTCACAGCAGGGCCTGGCAAGGGTGGGCAGACGCCACCACGGATGTCCAAGACTTGTGAAGTTGTCTGTTAGCATTTGCAGAGCACCTAGCATTTGCTATGTCCCATGCTCAACACCTCATTTAGCCCCTGAGACAACTCACATTAATAAGTTCTACGCTATGATCCCTTATTTCCTAAGTCTAAGCAGGCACAGAAAGGTCCAGCGGTTTTCTCAAGGCCACCACGGACCTGGGATTCAAATCAAGGTCTTTTTTATCTTAACCAGTTCTCTTTTGGTCTGCCCACCAGGCGTAGTCTTTCGGGTTGTTGCAGTGCTAGAATCCCAAGGCCTGGCTGTGTCCCAGGAGTACACCAATTAGCCATTCTTGACCTTTCCAAATACCAAATGAATTTTAACAAGATTTTATATAAAACTGACCTTTATTACAATTAAAAAAGAAGACAATTTGATAAGTGCCTTTAATTACAATGTACCTGCTATTTACATGTAATTATACTTTCTATATACAGCTTGAATAAGGTTCATTACATGTAAACTATAAGATACTACAAGTTAAACTCCAGGCTTTTCTGAATATTCCTAATTGAAATACTACCAGCAGAAACATGGAAAACACACACTTATTTCAGTTCCTTAGGTACCATTACTAGATAATCAAGATGTGGCCCCAGAAGAGAATTGGGAATATGCACTGAATTGAAAGGTATTCTTAACATAACTAACAGTATTGCTATTATCTAAACTCCCTAAACATAATTCATAATTGGATCATTAGAACAATACAACTTCAATTTATATAGCACCTTTCTTCCAAAGAGGTGAATGCATTTGTACTTATCTATATTACGTCATTTGTCTCCAAAACATCCGTATGAGGTAGGCAATGGTTGGTATTATCCCCATTTTATAGATGGAGAAACTGAGGCACAGAGAAGTTAAATCATTTGCTTGAGGTCACACAGTAAAGTCAGTGCTGAAACAGGGACCACAGCCCTGTGCTCTTGTCTCCAAAGCCAATGCTCTTGTTTTGACTAAATTGTCCCATTTGAGACTTTAACACAACATTTCAATTCACTTTTCTACGAAATAAAAAAAAAGTACATTGTTTTTCACCCATAAAAATTGTTGAAATTCAACAGGCAAGAAATAAACACTCTGGGATGGATGGCAGACCGATGCTACACTCTCTTAGAAAGAGCTCATGGAAGCTTTTTATTTTGCTTTTCTTAATTCAAAGGGTTTCTTTTCCTAGTTGAAATAAAGGTGGAAGTCTTTAGAAAAAATATATTCAAAAGGACTCTCTGGTCACCTACAAATGACAGTTTTAACAGCCATATTATGCTACTCACAAACTAGGTTTATTCCTGAGTTTAAAAAGAAGAAAATGTCTAAACAAAAAATTAGACCTTTGAGATAATTTTTCTCATTTAAACACATTTGTGGCTTACTCCTAAAGAATTCTGAGTGGTAGAGGTGGGATAATCTATTTTCCAGAGAGACATACAAACATAGGGCAGGAAGTCACCCAAGCACTTAGCTAAAATTTTACTTTTACTCCTTCCCTTCAAGAAAATATGTAGTTAGTACTAAAATAATTTTTAAGTAGTGTCTAAATCAAAAGGGTATAGAATGTTCTCAAATGATTGTGGACTCGAACCTAAAATCCATCTTCCCTAACATTTTTCACATGACTTGTGCCCACAAGACAAGCACCGCTCTAGGCACCGCTACCTGCCAGGACATGAGCAGGCTGTTGTGGAGAAGCGATAGGAATTAGGCTAGTGTGGCTGCAGGAAAACTGTGAGCAGCCCGTGTCCCCAAAACAAAATCTGAAAACGCCAGCCAGCAAGCAAGCTTAAGGATGGGTGACGAATGTCATGTGAGGTTTATATTTTGGTTTTACATGGAAAATACATGGACATTTGTCAAAGGAACATTCTAAATCCTTCACAGACACAATCTGGCTTTTGTTTTTGGTGGCCTCACCCAGGGAAGGTCATGCTGTCATTCAAAAGGCCTTTACTACCTAACTGGGGAGCTGAAGGTTAAAGAGTTTCCTCTGAGCTTAATAAAGGGAAAGGCAATTGTTTTAATCTCATGGTTTCCAAGGTATTGAGTCAAAGAAACAAACTAAACGAAACCAAAGGACAGCAGTAGGAGACAAGATGTGAACTGCAGGCAAGCATCAAGACTGGTCTCTTCCAGCCCACAGGTGTCCTAGTCCAGTGTATACTAACTAGGTTGGGTTTGAAAACATGTAGGCGGAGAATAAGCAGATATCTGTTAATTCTGAAAAAAATTATACACCAGCATAGCCATTAAAGAATGAACTAGGATGACTTACAGTGAAGTAGAAAAAAATCAAAACTCTATATATTCAGGTTCCTTGTGTACAGAAGATGAGACCCTCAGCCGCTGCCTCACCCATCACCTGTGCCAGCAGGTAAAGGGTGCCTCGTTTCTCACTCCAAAAACCAGACTGTTGGCCTAGACATGGCCCAGTTACTCTCAGTATGTGCTCACTCCCCATTTAGATGCTGGAACATGCCGGTCTCTTGAGAGTTGAGAGAGTAGAGCAAAGTGGTTATAACTAACACAACATACAAGCACTGATTCCCAAGGGGAGGGAGTCCAACAGCTGCACGGCCGAGACATTCTATGCACATTTATTTAAAAATGATGCATTGCTCTCGGAAGAATTTCCTCCCCTTACTCTGTCGGCTTTCCCCTCCTTTACTCATAACACTGCTCTGCGGCTGATACAAGGGTCTTCCTTCAACTTGGTGGCCAGGGAGGCCACTCTTTCCCTGGGACTTGAGACACAGGACAGACTCAAAATGTGGCGGGGGGACAGTGAGCTTACTCATTGCTGGGTGAGAGCACGATGCTGATATTTCTGTATTTGTGAGTCTGATTCCTCCACATCCTTTTTAAAAAGTCTCTTTCTGTGGTCCCCTTGTGTCAGCCGGGCCCGTGAAAGAGTGGCAGGAATGTAGCTGGTTTGACAAAACTCCTGACAACGCCAGCATCTGCTTCCCTAGACGGATCTGGGCCTTCGCCTCGGGCAGAGCTGTCTGATCACCCGGCCAACTCTGGGCTGGCTCCGTGCTGTCCGGCAGGGTCTGTAATATTGGGGAGCTGAGACTGGGACTGGGAAAGACATGATACAGAGGAGCTGGGGGTGCTGCACAAAGGGACGGCGAGGGAACCTACACAGGAGGAGCCAGAGAAGGCAGGAAGAAATAGTGACTTCATGTCCCCATTCTTTCAACTTCCTCCTTAAGAGGACTAGAGTTGGGGAGAGGGAAATTATAAGATGTTGAGTCTAACATGGGACAACTCTGGACGTACAAAAAACCAAGGTTTAAGAATTCTTGCTATTAAAAACAACTTTTCATTCCTAGGAACTGGACAATTTGATCATTATGAAGATCTTCGGAGACAATGAATAAAACTGCTGGTAAGTGTCACGATTTTTTTACTGTTTTTGAGTAAAGGGGAGTACTTTCAGACTGGCTGTGCTCCTAAGAGTTAACATGTCACTTTTGGGATAACTATTTTTATGAGGAAAAAATACGTGAATAATTACCAATTCCTACTTCACACAGACTTTTGTTCGTTTGGCTCTATCTTTCAAACTTACCCAGAAAACATATGGCATGTTAATACAACACAATTATTTAAAAGATAATAACACCAAAATAGTTTACTGTTGCCAGTTTAACATACAGAAGTCTGAGGAATGATAATCAACAACTTTGTAATCTATTATGCAAGGCGATAAGAGACACAGCATATTACATTTTTGAACACACTCATAATATATTAGTAGTAAGCAAAGAAACATCTTTCTGCAATGAATACCAAATTGAACGCTTATTAAAAATATCTTTTTAACAGAATCCTATTTCTTATTTCATCTTACATTGGGAAGAATTTGAACCATTTCTCACTTAAATAAAAAGAATCTGAAAAACAATGAGGTATTTTACAGATACTAGAATCTAGATGTAAACAGACTTAAAAATGAGCAGTAGATTTAAAAACAAACATACACACACAAATGTTTGTTCTCTTCTGGACCATTGTGTTAAAATTTAATTTGGTAATTTCAGATAAAGATTCTTATTTATCATGGTTTCTGGACTGACCTGTTTAAATCAAACATTTTCAATCATCATGTGTTCAACTTGTCTAATGCCACTACTAGGAATAATGAATTTAAGAAAAGATATTATATAGAGCAAGAAAATACTACTTCAAGATAAGGAATTTATATTTCACTGCAAATAAAGCCATATTTGATATCATAGACACATGTTCCTGTTTTTACACCAGTCACTCATTAACACCAGACATTACACCTTAACTATTCCCAATTACATGGTACAAAAAGCCAGTGAAGATTCCCAGGAAATAACCATTGGTATGTACTGTACTTCCAGCAGCCAAAGCTAAGCCAGTGGGGACCAGAAACCAACACTTTGAGAAGAACAGCACACCACAATTATACAGACTCATATTAACAGGTACAAGAGCACGGAAGAAAGTGTCACTCATTTACAAAGTCCTAATTCGGTCTTGAGGTACAGCCAGGGCATCATCTCAGGGCGGTTCTTAGAACATCATACTGTATCCCTGACTGCATCACTGGTTCTGCTGGAACACCTGGGGCTTTTAAAGCCATCGCTACCTTGTGGTACCAACTCTGCTCTGCTACCTGATGGGTGGAGGGGGGTCCACCTTGCCTGGGGTCCATCCTGGCTCAGGCTATCTTGTTGCTTTTGGCCAAATGCCTTCTTCAACACTTGTCTGAGAAGTACACCAACTTACACTTCCTCCTCTCGGGTTGAATAAGTAGTGAGTTACATGTGTAACAATATTATTTTAAAATATGCTGGTTTTCAGCCAAGAGAATTTTGGACACAATTTAAAATCTGAACGTGTTCATTAGAAAAATTAAATGAAGGTGACTCAAGAAGGTTTTCCCATAATTACCAAATAAAACCTATGGAGAACTGTTTCTTCTAATTCTGCTTTTATGACAAACGTTCATCACACTAATAAGATAAACATTTCAAGTATATAAGGGATCATATCCTAACTAATTAATTGAACCAGAACTGTGCCAGCACCAACCATATATGCATACATACATAGTTTATTACTGGTTAAGGTAAGTAAATGCTCTAATTATAAAAATGAAAATCAAGGGAAGTAGAGGTTCAATTTTAGTTCTCTGTGTTGACTACCTATTGTTAATTTAACACTCAATTACAATTAACTCTGGAATTTTGAAGGTATATAATCAGTGATTAACCTCCCCCCCCAGAATATTTGTACAGTATTTTTAAAAATTTTAACAGACTTAATGATGTAATTTAGATTAGGACAAGAAAAAAGTATGTAGCCAACATGTTCCCAGAAACTACTTTCTTCTAGGATTTCTCAAACATTTCATATAAAACAGTTACACTCTGTGCTGCTCACTATAGTTGGGAAATAATAAAATCAGCATAAAATGCTTCTATACTCTCAATATATCTGAACAAAAAGATGCTACTATGTCTAACCAAGATAGACCTATAACACTGACTTATAGAACAAAAACCTTCCTAAAATTTATTTTTATCATTTTATATAAGTTCACATAACCTAAATCGTTATAATTGGATGCATACTATGGATATCAATGGTGAATTTTAAATATACAGTGAATACTGTTCTTGATAACTACCGTTCATATATTTAAACTCTGCATTTAGCTCAACATGAAACTTTTAAAAAGAATCTACAGGCTTCTGTCCAACTCATAGATTCAAACACAGATTTTGAATAAAGTGAAAGAGGTGAAATTTTTGAAGAACTGTACAATAAAGGGAAAAAGATGATACTTCAATAAGTATACTTCAGTAAAGTACCCAATGCTCTGAAGAGCAGAACTGTCTCCCTTAAGTTTGTTCCTCCCTCTCCCAGGCCTCATGGACCAGTCTGTCATTTATTCTTTCAAAACTGTTGTGGAGGGCCTCCGATTCCTTTTAAAGTATACTTAAAATATTTTCTATCACAACTTATTCTTATCCCTGGCTCCCAAATTAAGAGAGATATTTCAGTGCATATTTTATGACTATATTGCATAACCTGTATTTGAAAATTTGAGGATTACATGATTATTTATAATGAACTTGTCTCTGACAGAGAAAGGGTTTTACACGTTAGACAGCATACCTACTTCCCTGGTGATAAGTAAGACACTAGGAAAGGCAGTAAAACTTCTGAGCTGTTAAAGGGGCTGAGCCTGCCCAGTGCAGGTGTGTAGCGTGACACAGCTGTCACTGTGTATCAAGGGAACCTTGTGACTGGAGAGATTGTTGGGTCAAACTCGTTAATAAGAGTGGTGAAAATCAGCAGGCAAAGAGTGGTGCTTATGAAAGATCTGAATTCAGAGAAGAAGTGCTTGCGTTTTCCTATAAAGTCTGCTCAAGGGATTCGAGGGAATTCTGCCATTACTTTCTAATCAACAATGATTGTTCTTATGTACATGGTGTCTTTCTGGGAGACACTAGGTTGACTGAGAAACAGCAACAAGCAACCAGTCTGATCCAACAGAGTTCCCTTAACAGTCTCGGAAGTGCGTTACGGAGCAGTCACAAAGCCAGTCCGCGAATACAAGGTCAGAAACACAGGCCACCAAGATGGTCTCTACAATTTTCAAGATGCTTCATTGTCCCAATCTCATTCTTTGTCAGAAGCAGGGAAAACGGCAAGATTATTAAATCTTTGAAGTCCCAGTGTCACAGAGGTATAAGATAATGGCCTCACTTCTTTATCAATGTAGGAAATACTCCCTTTTTATACCCACACGTCATGATGGGTCTTTAACTAGGCTCCTTTTAAAATGAAAAGTGAACACATTTTCCAATGTTGGCCTTGTAAGATATAAAATGATGATTAAATTCAGACCAGGCTGAGTTCTTAATCTGAGCTATTTCAGCCACTGATTTTTGTAAAATGAAGAAAAAAGTTCAAATAGGCAATTTGCATTAGCAAGCACTGAACTGTAGGATTCACCATTGTTTTCTTGAAAAATGTCCTTAAACTTTAATGAAAGTATGATGTTTTCAGGAGGTTCACAATTCATTAGCCATATTTTTCCATTTTTACCATTTCAGATATTTCAATATTGCTCACCACAACCATGGAAAATGATTATTTATGCCCACTGCATTTATTTCTCCAGTGGTTTAGGCGATTTGGACTAGGAACTCCAAGTACCATTGCAAAGCTGGGTCTTTAACAGACCTTCAACATTTCAAACACTTGTTTGAAAAAGGAATAAAAACTGCTTGTAATTATCTAGCTTATGTGCTTTATGGTATCTTTTCAAAATCAGAGTATAAATCATTGTACATAAAATCAAAATAGTTAATATACATTTTTCTGGCACTTTCTAGAAATTAGGCATTAAACATAAACCATTTTATAAATTTATATAATAAAAATAAATGTTTACATTTTCATCTTAGATAGGTTACCTCAGGGTCGGAGATAACTTAGAAAGTCCACACTGTTGTTGTGGCAGCAGAGACTGGCGGAAATACACATTCGTGTCCACAGCCCTTGGGGGATGGCTGCCATCCACGTGTGGTCTGTGTCCCAACGTAAAGATTAAGGCTCTCTGTTTTGAAGGACTGAGTTCTGGGCTTAAAGAAGTACAGAAGTACCATGATATTTGTTGAAAATACTGAAGAAGGCTCTGATGAGTTTGTGAACTCTGGGGGAGAGAAAGTTTTGACTAGAAAAATAAAAGCATTTAAAATGGACTGAAAGTGCTTTGGAGAGAGGCTGCCGATATACAGTGCCAACAAAAGAAGGAACGAGGACCTAAGAGACTCAAGGGACACCTTGCCCCCAACCTACTTTCTTGCAGTTTGGATTCCCCAGGGCTGAAATGCCAGCTCTGGGAAGAGGATGGAGGAGCTAGATGGGAACCAGCAATCAGAGGTTTCCATCTTCCAAATGTTCCTATCTTCAAGGCCACTGCCAAGCCTGAGGGGATAATTTCCTTGGAACGAGCCACAGAAATCAAAGATTTCAAGGGGGAAAATGCCACATACTTTAAAGTTAGTAGCAGAAGAGAAAAGAGAAGAGAGGAAGAATAACCTGGCTCTTCCGAATGGCAGTATTTCAGGCAAATGGGCTGCCGCTCTTCCTTCGGCTCGGTCTCCTCACCTGTGGGATGAACCCCTGGTAGCTGGGATCTTCGGAGGAGAGTGAGGGTGCAAGAGGGAGTCTGTGCATGTGCTGGGGTGTGCCCGTCTCTGGGCAGGCAGGTGCACATGCAGGGCAACCAAGTCTGTACCTCACTGTTCCAGAACCTGGGGACACAGCCATGGCATTTGCCGATGTCTTCAGTTTACTACAGCAGCATATAAGGTGTGGGCTGATGTCACTTAGCTTCCACAGAGGAACTGTCCCGGGCTCTCCGGAGAAATCTCCTGCCTTGCTAGAGCCTAGTGACATCCCTGCATTGCTGCAAGTCTCCAATGCTCTCGTAGTCATTCTCCTTGGGGACAAGGCCATGGTGGCCGTTGGTCTCCGGGGGGCCCTTTTCTTCCTCTCTGTTTAGAGTCTGTATTGCTTCATAGTCGGGCTCCGGCTCCTCACTGGGTCTCCCTGCTGGTGGAAGTGCACTGACACTGTTCGGAGTTTTCTCAAAGTCTTTCACGGTAGCATAAAGGTCATTACAGGAAGAGGGCGACCTCTGAGGAGCCCCTTGAATGGAGGAGTAGGTGGACTCTGGTGCTTTAAGTGAGTGTCCTGATTTATGCAGCGATTGCCCAGGTTTATTCACCGATGAGTACATGGCTGAGATCTAGGAAACAAATGGAGAATTGAATAAACAAGCTTTAAGCTGTGACTTCTTCCCCTTTGGGTGACAAGCTGCATACTTAGTTAGCACTCATGGGCATAAGAGAGAGAGAGTGAGTGTGTGTGTGTGTGTGTGTGTGTGTGTGTGTGTGTGTGTTCATCATCTGTAGTAATCTTGGGAGTACTTTCCTAGAGAATAACGATGGACATTATCTTCAGCTTTGCAAGTAGATCAATTGTACTAGTTTAATTCTGTGCAAACCGAGTTCTGTGGTGTGCTGAAGGGACTGAGGACAGCAGGGGAAGGCGGGGCTCAGGCAGCCCCAGGACCTGGCCGCACAGCGTGCTTCGTTTGATTTCTCTATCAGAATGAGGTTTCACCTAAACAGCCTCCGCTTCTTTACCAAAAGGGACAGAAAACACCCATGGGACCAGTGGTTCTCCAAAAGTGGGCTTCCAACCAGCAGCAGCAGGATGTTGGAATTTCCCAGGAGGGCAAATGCTCAGGTCTAACCCTGAACTTGTGCCTCAGAGATTCTGGGTGGGACCCACAATCTGATGCCCACTGAACTGTGAGACCCACTGACTTGGATGATCCCACACTTCCTGCAGGAGAGAGGTCTGACGTGGCTCCTGGCTTTTGATGGGCAGTGCACGTGTCAAGTACTGTGTGCCATTATCTTCTGACTTAGTCGTATGTTATTGGTTAAAAGGTCAGTTACAGACCAGGCTTAGTTTTCTTCTGTGGAAAAATTCCTTCTTATCTGCAAGCAGCCAAGTCAGAAATGACACTTGGAGAGCACACAAGGGACACTTTTTCCCATGGTAAGAGCAGGCCATTTTCTAACCACACCTTTGTGGTGGTGTTAACATAGTCTGTAAACCTCTAATATCAAGACAGATTTAATTTCTCAGTAACATAGATTAAATGTACTGATTAAGAGGTATTTGTGGAATATTATTTTATTGTTGTAAATCATGGTTGGAAATAAGTAAAACATATCGTTCTTTACCCGTGTTTATTTTTCCCACAGTGATTCATTCATTCTAATTCCCAGGAAAAAAATAAACATGTTTCCAGACAGATGCTTGCCTTCCTGAGTGCCGAGGGACATTTTCCTACTTTCCCGTATCTCATACACTGTGGGCGAGTGTCCCAGCTGCCCCGGGAAGCTTCAGGAGATGGCCTGCTGTGTGCTGATCGTCATTCACACAAAAACTCTTCCCTGCTGGCTGGTGGCTTGGTTTGCTAGGCCTCGACAGAAAAATCATCTTCGGAAAACTCTTGCCACAGTGACCTGACTGTTCTAACGAACGGTACATTAACATTCTCACCTTAGAATGACTGATGGAAAAATTGCTCTCAAAATAAGAATTATAAACTCTTTGCTTTTAGGAAGAATGAAAGAAAATCCACCATTTTTCATAGTGTGGCACACACATATGAAATTTATTATCTAAAAGGTGGTCCAAGCCAAATAAGTGGACAGAGGATAAAGGGGTGCACCGCGGATGACAGTGACGAGGGGCATCAGCGCAGTTCGACCCCACCTGTGAGGGTAATGCTGAGGCAGGCGGACAGACACACCTAAGGGAGACGCTGATGGTAACAATGTCTACTTCCTCCTCAACTTTCTTCCCTGTTGTCCTGCCACAGACATCCTTCTTCCTCCTCTTCGTGAGAATTCTGCGGTCTTTAGGCCTTCATACTTTAAACAATTACAGGCTCTTTCATTACCTCACAACTTAATGTTGACTCTGGGAGTGACTCTTGTATGCAGGTGGTGTCCCTGGACGGTCTAATTTTCAGAAATGCTTCTCAAGCTTTCTAATATTCCTTTTGAATATTTGTCTTCTATGACTATTACTTTTAGTTTGGATACAGGTTTCTTTTCAAGCCCCCTGTGCTATTTAGCTTTTAAATTTTTCTCTTTAAAATCTTTCATTTTTGTTACTCATTTGGTCAATTGTTGTTCTATTCTCATAAATTATTCTCTTCCTTTTCCCCATTTCTCATCATTTTTATAATCAGCTTTTTCCTCGCCATTCTTTTGAATTGGCACAGCAGTATTTAAAGCAGACCTGCATTTCAGTCTGGGCTTGTCCAACACGGTAGGAATATAACAATAAATGATTTTATATATTTTTTCTAAAATGAATGTGAATCAGAGTTCTTTAGGTTAAAAATTTCTCAGTATAAGTAGATGCTATTGTCACAAACCATAAACATAAGAAGCAAAGTACTTTAACATTTTACACAGAAGCTATTCATTACACAGGATTACTCTGCAGATCGCTTTCATATTTTGCTTTCTTGCCCCAAATGGAGTCACTCTGGCTATGGAAAGGAGACAGGAAGTGGGCAAAGGAGCTGTCAAGCGACCCAGAGGAGGGGCTGCTGGTGTGGTGAGGGGCGGCCCCAAAGACGGGGTGTGTGTGACAGTTTGGAGGTGCACTTGAAGGACTTGGTGATTGACTTCACATGGGACACTGAGGGAAAGAAGGTGCAAAGTGGATCCCCAAAGGGCGGCCAGGTAGACCGATGGCAGGTCCACTCCAGGAGAAGGGAAGATGCAGTGGGTTAGGAGTATCGCCTACAGAAGGCACTTCTCTCCCTGAACTTTCTACGTGGACATCTGTCTCCAGAGTCTACTGTTCAAGTCTCCTCCTGGAGGTGAGGCCACCTGCCTGTGCATATCAGTCTAGCACAGTTTCCTCTGTAGAGAGTTCCAGTTAGAAACTTTAAGCAGCTGAATGAAAGTGTTTAGCTCTCTGTCTCAGCCTAGCTCCCCACATGCCACATATGCTAGCTTTTATGATTTTAAGGTTTCACTAAAAGTCTAACTAGTGATTTTTTTTCCCCTGGTGTTTGGGAATACATAATCTGTTCTTGGTGGCTGCTCTGTTGGACCTTAGCTCCAGGCTGGAATTATACTTCCTAAAATTACTTGTTCTCTGCATCCAAAATTCCTCACTGAGACCTTCACCCTCTATTTCCCAGGTGGGATCAAATTCTCTACCCCAACCTGTCCCATTTTCCTGAATTTTCCAATCCACTATTAACAGCCTTCTGATGTGGTTTTCCTAGCTGTTGACTAAAGCTCCCACACTGAAATTCCTCTCATCTCATTTTGTTTTCTTCTTTCTCCTTCCTATATTTGTCTGAGCCTTCTTTCCTCTTCAGTTTCTTCTACTGAGGTTACCTGTTCATTGTGTCTCTCTTCTTGGTTTACACCTGCTGGCCACCCTCCCAAAATACAAAGCCAGCATCCCAGATCTTGACCTTGAGGCAGAGTACTTAAGCTCTTTCAGACCCAGGGAAACATCACAGTGCATTTCTACCTGGGGAGCAGTTCTAGTCTTTATTACAGGAGCTTGCTGGTTACTTAGAAAGAAAGGAAACTTACCTCTTCTTCTGTCAGGGTTGGGTCTTCTTCCCGAGACTTGTATGACAATGAGCTAAATCTCTGTCAGAATAAACACAAACCAAAGGAAAGTAGTTTGAATTCAATAATCCAACCTTTTTTTGGCATATGTTTTCATGTATCTGTCTATATGAATGTTTTCAAATTATTTCTGTGGAATACAAAGTAATTACATGAGGCACCTGAGGGGAAAAAAAACACTTGCACAATCTGTTATTATCTGATGCTCTTGGATAGCTTGGAGTGTTACATAGACAGAAATTTCTTCTAATTTAATATTTCAGTTCGTTGGTACAAATAAGCACAAAGCAATTTTCAAGACTATTGTTTTAATTCCTATTTGTCACTGAAGGACTGATCATCAATGAAGGATTAATAATAGGCAGGTCTTTCCTTATCAAATGCCAGAATTATTTATTTCTGTAGTTTGTAGAATTGTGCATTTCTATAGTTTATACTTCTATTGGATATTTCTGAAGACTTTTGGAAGCTAATGGAGAGATCAACTCACACTCTGTGGCTTGCCCCATCTTATTTCTCAATGACTTTGGCTCCTGGTTTGCTAATTATCTGTTACGTATTTCCTGTCTTAATTCTTGGTGACTTTAACAAATATGTATCCTTGAAAATTGCCTGTTGGTTCCTTGACCTTCTCTCCCCATACTGATCTTGGGCACCACCTGAACACCCCCAACTTACTCCTGTAACTGTACCCAGACCTTTTCTCTCCCTGAGCCACATCCCGGCTCCTGGCAACTAACTCCTTTCAGACCAACACTCACCCTTCAAACTCTCTTTTTGTAACTCAATTTCAGCATCCCTTTAACACTTATGATCCAGCCATCTTTCCCATGTCCCTCTCCTCCCTGATGGGCTTCCTTCCTGCTTTACCAATCGTAATCTCCAGAGTCACCCACCATAACTGCAGCTGACTCGGCTCCCTCCCTGGTCATGGTGGACTTGACTCTCAACTGGTGATCCCTCAAAGCTGCTCTGGATCGTGTGCCATGACCCCAGTGCATGCATGCCCCGCGGTCCCAGCTCCACTTTGCATTTTCTCTCTCTCTGCAAACCTCCAACACCTCCTCACTCAGCCTCACTGTGAGCTGCTGCTCTTGTTTCCTAATTCACTGAGAAAATTGAGGGAAGCAGAAGAAATCTCTGCGAACTCTGCCCCCAGCCCCTGCACCCATCTGCGCCACCCCCACCCCACTCAGGTACCACAGAGGAGTGTGCCTTGCTCTTCTCTGGACAGTCTCCTCCTGTACACAGCCCCGTCCTCTCACACCACGCTCCAGTAATTCTGTTTGTCTACACTGTCAGCTCTCCCCTCCTGCACGATCGTCTCCATTCACACCTAAACATACCACAAACCCAACCTTACTTCTGTCTCTGTCTTCTGCCACCCTTCTCCACAGAGAAATCTCTCAAAAGAGTTGCCCAAATAATCATTCAGATAATTTTTCTCTCTATTCTCTCTACACTCAGTTAGTTAAGTGTCTGCCTTCATCATTCTAGGAAACTGCTCCTGTTACAGTTCCCAGTGACACCATGTCACTAATATGGCTCCTCGTCTTGCTTCATCTACCGCACGCGCCACGGTGGTCACTTCTTCCTCCCCAGACACTTTCTTCACCCCGTATTTTTCTGGATTTCTTTCCTACTTTGGCTCCGTCTGCTGCTTCTGACTCCAGTTCACTCTTCTTGGACCCCTTCCAGCTCCTATTTACACCTGCCCACTGTGGACCTGGTCCAGTCTCATGGCCTTACAAACCACATTTCTGTGGACAAACCTCAAATGCACAGATTCAGGCTTGGCTTTTCCTCCCAGTGTCATTCATCTGCCCTACTACTAATGCGATGTGTCCACTCGAGGTCCAGTCCCTGACTCAGATGAAACATCCTCAACACCGCAAGCCCGGACTCCCACAGACCTGCAGGCCCACAGCCCTCCCCATCTCAGCGCGGGGCCATTCTGTCTGGACCCATGTGGGTCTCTCCTTCTCTCACCATCATGTGATCACAGGATCCAGCGGCAAACCTCTGGGCACTAGCTTAACTCCTCTCATCACTCCTGCTGCCTGTGCCCTGCTCCAAGGCCCCACCTTCCCCCCCGGTGAGTAGACTGGCCAGCCATTGGTCTCTTGGCTTCACCCTTCACAGTCCCCTTCAAAACTGTAGTTCTGAGGGATCTTACCGAAACATGTGCTGGGTTGTGCCACTGTCCTCAGGACCTTCATACTGACTGTCCCCTCGGTTTCACTTCCTCTTCCCCGAACAGCAACTTGCACAAATGCCCCAAAGAGCACTTGCACGACTCACTCACCTCCTTTATGTGTATAAATGTCACCTCCAGAGCTAGCGAGACCCCAACCATGCTATCCGAAACTGTACTCTTGTAGCCCCTCATTTCATAACCCCCTTTATCACATTTTTTCTTATAAACTTTAAACTTTATGTCTCTTTCTTCCTGCTAAAGGATAAGGTCCTCAAGGGCAGGAACTTCTGTTCACTTCTGTTCGTTCATTGGTGCATTTCCAGTACCTACACTTAGGGAGTGTTCATTGAAATATTTTTGTTGAATAAATGAATGAGTATTAAACATTTCGAATACCCAATTCACTTACAATGAGGATTGTTTGTATGAGAGATGATGGTTCACTCATTCATACAATATGGTAAAAAGATAACTAGGTTTCTAGATGGGTACTTTTAATTTTTAATGTAACATCTACAGAATTGCTTATTGACCGTCCAAATGCTTGTATGCAAGAAGCTTTAACTGGTTTAGGCAGCATACATTGACATCGGTTGTACTACTTTGGTTATACAAAGGGTAAAACATTAGATTGTGTTTTTGCATTTTACGGACAGGTTCGTAAACATTTTTACCGACACTCTCAAGACCTGATTTCATGGATAATATGACAAGCTGACATGCATCAGGAGAACAGGGTGAGGAATGACTTCCTTGGTGTGATCTACGCTTCGCCCTCTACCATGAACTCCAAAAGTGTTTAAAGCTACAACCGACTGACAAACTGTACTTGTCTTTCCCACAAAACCTGAGCAGGTGAGAACTTGACTTTTTCTCTGCAGGGAGAATAGGGACTTGATTCTAGGTTCCTGAAGCAGACTGGGCCTAGTTAACTCTCTAGGGGACTGGGACAGCTGGAGCTGCAGCGCTCAGGCGGCTCAGACATCAGCTCAGACATGCACAGGAGGCTGTGGAGCGCTAATACATTTCAGAGCTTCGGTGAAAGGCTGTGCTTCAGCGTATAGGTTACTGCTTACAAACTCACAAAAATAAGACCTCTTATTTGGTTTATAGGGAAGTGTGTGCAATTAGATATAACCTCAGCACCTGCAAGTCAGCTCCCCCTGTACATGTGGCTGTGCTTTGACCTCTGGGATCCTGGAAAGTCAAGATCACCATGCTGCTTGAGGCAGCAACAAGCAGGAGAAGTAAAATGTGTGGCAAAGAGTTGGCTGTCTCTATTTGATTCTTGGTCTTCAAAATGAGTAAAATAATACTTGGCCACAACTAGACATGCTATAAAACTTGGAAAAGAGCCAAGTAAGGTGCCGAGAGGGAAATGTTTCCTAAACATGAGTTTTCATCATTTTATTACTTGGAGTGGGGAAAGCCAAACACAGCTTACCCTAAACCAGCTTTCATCATTCAGCGAACTCTCAAGTGTTTGCATCTATTTCCCAGGATGCGAAAGTAAAACCCCCAGGACTAGCTGGACTCCTCGACAGGACAAAAGCCACGAAACCCACGCGCCGGAGCCCACCTTGTTGGTCTCCCCGGAGCCCTCTGCAGTCTGCTCTTCTGCTGTGCTCGCCTTCTCCTGAAGGTTTTCGTTCTCATCCAGGAGCTTAACTGGCACAGGCGGTGGGGCCTCCTCTTCTGGATCCCAGGAAGTCCCAAGAATGCTCTCTGCATTCACGCTCTGGCGACACTTTTTGTTTCTGTCCACCGAGGCGTACTCAGCGAAGTCTGCTTTGCCCTCCGTTTGGGGCCCCGGAAGCTCTTTCAAGGTGGGAGTTGACCTGGACTTGCCGCCGTGGCCTCTGTCCAGGTGTGCAGCTGTCGCCACCTCCTTGATTTCCTTCACGGTTTCGTACAAGCAGTCCTCCACCATGTTCTCCTGTGACGAGCTGTCCTTGAGCACCTCGTACGGCCCCTCCGCGCCCGGCCCCTGCTCGCCATCCGCACTCCGCTCCGTGAGCGTTGTGTCCGCGGTGCTCTCGGGGGGGATCCTGGGCAGCTCCCGACTCTGATGACACTTGGGCTTCCCTGTGCTGTCCTGGGAGTCCAGCAGGTCTGAGGCCGACGTTTGGACTTCCTCGTAATGCTGCATGCACGTCAAGGTACTATCTTCTGAAAGGACTGAAACAGCGGAAGGGTTAGAGTGGAGAAAGACAATTCCCTCAATAACTACCACAGTTCATCTGCAAATAGGTAATACCACGTTAGGGTAAATCGAGATGTTGGTTTTTTATTTGATGCTTGACTGTTATGACGCTGGTTGATGGTCCCATTTCAATCTCAGTTTAAAAGAAGCCGTTCATTATAGTTTTCCTAGTAGATTGCATAAACGATCTTGACTACGCTTTGGCTCATTGTTACTTTCTTTACTTATTGTTTCTCCCAGTAAGACTTGTGTGAGCAGTGTCCCATGTGACCACTGGATTAAAGTGACCATCCATAGGGCCAAACTGTGGGATCCTGGACACCAAAAAAAGGGGATGTGTGTGGTGGCCACTTGTGTTGCCCTGCTGACCTCTCCCTGTTGGGAGGGAAGAGTTGGTAGCCATCTCCCTCCGCAGGTCACTTTTGTTTGGCAGGTAGAATGGAAGCAACAGGGAAAACACGGGTCCTTAAGGCAGTATCACCAAGGACCGAACACCTTGTGCCTCTTTAAAGGCCTTCCACCTGCCCCTTGCCCCCCAGTATCCCTCCTTCAAATCAGGACATCCAAATGTGAAATTTATGGACTGCCACAGAGAAGTTACCATGTTAAGCCAGTTAGTCATCCTTTCCCAAATGGTTTTTAGAGTGCCTGCTACATGCCAGGGATAGCTCAAGGAACTAGAGAGCCATCTACCAAAAGAACAGAGTCCTTGTGGTGTTTACATCACAGTCAGCAAGCTCTTACGTTACTCTAATCTTCACTCTGTCTGGAGGGATTAGAAATGGTGTCCCCAAGGGGTATGTGGGGAAATCATAATGGATCCCTCAACCTTTGAATTTAACACCACTGCCCTGGGTTCTAAGCTCACCCTGGAGGGGCGGCCTTCTGTCCTCTGGTTCTGGGCGTCTGTGTCATGGTGTACAGAACGGCCACTGAGTCTGAGGATTGGGGCAGCAATCCTGACCACCCTTCAGTTTCCTCATCAGCAAGTGGGGTAACAGAATGACCTCCCATTCCAGCTGGAAGTGCTCTGTAGGGTGTAAAGTACGAGGCAAACCAAGTTGCCAGTTTTGTCCACACTGCAGGAAACAAATGGACACTATGCAAAGTGGCTCTGAGTGTGTGACTCCAGACTCTAAGAATCTGGTTCAAGGGGCAGATCCTTGGTCCAGTGACTGCAAGATCTTAGCAAATCATTAGCCTCTCAGAATTATAAATTAATAAATATGTGTTATTTTAAGGTACTAAGTTTGTGATCATTTTTTATAGCATCAATGTGCAGCTTTCTCATCTTTAAATGGTGGAGGTAACAATGCCTATTTCACAAGGTAGGAATAGTAGAACTGTGATTAAGAAGCGGTCTTTCTAAGCTTGGTGAGTTAGCACACACACACACATTAGAGCGAGGCCAGGCACACAAGGCAATCAGTGGATATTTGATAAGAGTCATCCAAATGAGACTGTTTGCTAAAACTGGCAGTCACACTCAAATGGAGCAAGAACACATTTCCTAGATTCTGAGCTAGGCTTTTCGAAACCTAGTAGGTGATGAGGCCTGTGTGGGAAGCTGGTATTTTTCACAGAACTTACTGTCCCCATTGGTAAGTGCCCCGTTCTGTTCGCTGCTAACGAGAGCGTCTGTCGCCAGGCTGGTCACTGAGTGGCTGAACATCTCCTTGTCTGAAGGCTGCAAAACACAAGTGCACCCACACTGCTCAGAATTTAGGCTGCAAAGCATAGGAGAACACATGCGTAGCTTTTTCTAAAACTCAAAACAGAAAGAGTGAAACCAGCATTGACTATTTAAATTAGGTAAAGTAAGATTAAACTGAGTCGTTGCCTAACTAGTCACATTCAAGAGCTTAATGGTTGAAGACCATATTATGATGACAGCACATTATGGAAGGTTCTACTGGATGGTGTGGTTCCGGAATCTCACTGCAGATCTTCAAGGCTGCTGGTGGAGCTTCTCACCTGGTGATCTCCCAACCGGAGCAGGGAGGTTATGACGGTTCCATCCCCTGAGCTCAGGCAGGGAGGGGACCGGAATTTCCCATGCTGGTCAGAATTGACCCAGCAGGGAGCAGCCGCATCCCGTAACAGGGCACTATAAATGCTGTTCTTACAGGTGTGAGTGGAAAACACAACGAAGCACCACCCTCTGTCATCTGACAGGCACAGACTGCGATCTGGGCAAACAGAGCCAATGCTGTTAGTTTCTCAGACTATTTCAGAACAGCCCGTCTCTAGCTTCCAGGTTCACAAAATAATCATGTACTAAAAAATAGCTTTGCAAACCTTTCTTATTCTCAGAAACAAACACAGGACACTTGGGGGTCCGGGCAAATGGTACTGGCAGTTTGCTGCTGGGCTGGAATGTATGGGCATCACCTGGACGCTATGCCAGGCTGAGCTATCACGAAGGGTAGGCAGAAACGAGTTGGTTCTGTATGTATTTCTTTCAATACCCAATGGTCCCAGGCAGCAGCCCGAATCACTGCATCCCCCTCCCCACTGTTCTCATGGCCTGTGCGACCCGAGAGGCAACTCCGGCCTCCAGCATCCCACAGGGAAAGCTCTGATGTACACAGCACAAGAGCCTTGGCTCAGTGGCCTCTCAGATTCTGACTGGGAACCAAGTAACAGTAGCAAACAGCACACAGCCCATGAGTGTGATGAGGCACAGGTTTCCCAGGAGTACACTGCTCCAGGAGGGCTGCTCATACCTGCCGCCCTGTGAGATGGTCTAGGCGCCGGGCTGCCAGAAACTTGAAATGCAGGTGTTGCTACCCCAGAAATGATGTTTCAGTGGGGAGGAGCAGGTGGGGAGGAGGGCACCCAGACAGATCCCTGACAGCATAAACCATCCCAGTCGAAGCTCTATGGCCTGGGTTCTGAACACCCTTCTAACCAGCTTCTACAAGGAGGCAGAATCTGCAAGTCATATGTAATGTATGAACTGAGCTCTGAGGGCTGTGGGGCACCTCTGTGTGTGTGTGTGTGTGCGCGCGCACGCGCATGTGTGTGCAGGGACCATTGCCAGTGTCAGTGTGCATTCCCGTGTGTGCATGCTTGCAGGTGCGCACGCTCGCTCTCCAGGTGTGCACGGTCATACAGTGAGGAGATGAGGAGATGGAGGAGAGGAAGAAACTGTAGAGAGCTGATGTTTTCTTTCTTTTCTTTTTTTGGTGGTATTGGAGATTGAGCCCAGGAGCTAAAACCCCTGCCTTCTCACAAAATTCTATTTTGGGACAGGGTCTTGTTAAGTTTCTCAGGCTGGACTGGAACGTGAGATCCTCCTACCTCAGTCTCCTGAGTGGTTGGTACGATCGGTTTGCTCCAGCATGCCCAACGGACCTTGTTCTTTTTATTCACCTGCTAGTTTCTTCCTGTCTCATCCCTGGCTACTGCTGACCTTGGGCAGACAGCAGGGTCTGCAGGTCTTGGCCAATGGCTCTCACACTTGAGCTTACATGCAAATCCGCTGGAGGGTTGGTTCTAACTCACTGGGCCGCACACCTGGAAAGTTCCCATTCCTCATAAGCTACCAGCTGCTGGTATCTGGCCACCCTTGAGAAGCCCTGGTCAACAAAGGAGTGAGGGTGCAGGTGGCCTCCTCACCCCTCTAGCTTCCCTACTGATTCCCCAGCAGGAGCCATCATGAGGCAGAACAGACACTGGGGGACAGATGAGAAATGGGGGCAATGTGGTGATGTGGACAGAGCTGGGAGGTGGGATGAGGTGAAAAAAGGGTCTCGGGGGAGCTTGCTGAGGGCCCCAGAGAGCAGTGTGGCGAGGTGGGTGCTGCACAGACAGGAAGGGGCAGGAAAGCCTGGGGCCCCAGGAGAAATCAGGGCGTCCTCACAACTACCTATCCTGAGAGCTCCGGGTCAGGCAGTCTGTGCCATCTGTGTCTTCCAAGTATGCCTGCAGGCTTCGAGTCTGATACTAGCGCTCATGGCATGTATGTGACCCACTCACACCTTCTCCCCATGGTCTTGGCCTGACCTTGAAGAATGATGTCCCGAACAGGACACCTTTTGTTTAGCGCCGTCTCAGGACTCGGGCTGGACTCCAAACCAGCCTTGTGAGGAGGCTGGATCTGCCTCCCATTCCTGGGATTGCTTGGCCACTTACGGGCACAGTGCTGAGTCACGGGACAAGGGACAACCAGGACAGTCTCGGGTTGCCCCAGGCGGCCCCACCAGGAGCCCGTAAGAAAACGTGGCAGGGCCGGGCTGCCCCGAGGGTGCTGTGGGTGCCAGGCCCTGCGGAGCTTCATAACCAGCTTCTGGGGATCGAACTATCTCCTCCCAGCCCCCAGTTCTTGTCTAAGTCCTAACCTCTGCTGTCTCAAGATGTGACCTCATTTGGAAAGAAGGTAACTGCAAATGACACTAGTTAGGATGCCACACCAGGGCCGGGTGGGCCCTAGCTCAGTATGCCTGGCGTCTTTGTAAGAAGGGGGAACTTGGTCCTGGAGGCAGAGAGGGAAGATGATGTGAAAGGCAGAGGTAGCACACATGTGAAGATGAAGGCAGAGGGGGAAGTGATGCCTCCATGG
The DNA here is from genome assembly GCA_004026905.1 of Hystrix cristata. NCBI lineage: Eukaryota > Metazoa > Chordata > Mammalia > Rodentia > Hystricidae > Hystrix > Hystrix cristata. Next base: position 92,147 of record PVJO010002262.1, on the reverse strand, counting down.
ACTGAAGAGCACCAGAGATTGCCGGCAAACACCAGAAGCTAGGAGAGGGGCCTGGAACAGACTGAGCCTGCCAGCACCTTGGTGTTGGGACTGCTGGCCTCCTGAACCGAGAGGGGATGGTCTGTTATTCAGGTGGCTGCTTGTGACAGCCCTAGAAAACTGCAGGTGGGCAGAGGCAACGCAGAAACACCCCGGCGGTAGCTCAGAGCCCCCTAAGGGCTTCCTGGCAATAGCACAACCGCATCTACTTCAGAATCTTTCTCCACAAACCTGGCCAATGCACAGGCCTCTGGCCGTGGTGATCGCAAACCTATGGTAGAAGCACAGTGCACCCCACCTAGTTCTGTCCCTCTCTGTCAGTCAGATCACAGGCAAACGGGGACACCTTGGATAAGTGTCTGATGTCTGAAGCGCGTGCGAGCGCACACACACACACACACACACACACACACACGTACACACACAAACAGGCTTACCACGTTCATCAGGTTCTCATGGTCCCCACTGTGCTGTCTCGGCTTTTTTTCTCTGAAATTAAAAATACGACATTGTTCTAAAGTCAAATGTGCCTCTTAGAATCAAATATATACTACCCTTCCCTAGTCTAATTATTATAATTTTTTTTTTCAGTACTGGGGATTGGACTCAGGGCCTGATGCATACTAGGTGTCTACCACTGAGCTATATTCTCAGCCCATTTTTGTTTTTTATTTTGAGACAGGGTTATACTAAATCACTACATTGTGCAGGTTGGCCTTGGATTTGTGATTCTCCTGCCTCCATCTCCTGAGAAGCTTGAATTATAAGCGTGTGCCGCCACTGTTGGCCTCAACTTTTGAATCTCTCTTACTTTAAGAGTCATATGTTTATTTTGCTGCCAGAGAAAAAAACCAGTCACTTGACCTCTGTCTGTGAGGTCGGGGCATGAAGAGACAGAGTCACAGAGAGGGCCTGTTTCTCTCGTGAGCACCCTCCCTTCCAGAGGAGAGAATACAAGTCCACGTCCTTAGGCCCGAGGCAGGGCGCTGTGTAGAAGCTGTTTATATCTAGAATAATGGAATGAGTTATATCAATTTTTCCTTAGAAAAATCCAGTCATCTCTTCACTTAAAGTCTACAAAGTTACACACTGCACTGGAACAGGAAAAATAAAGAAAACACAAATTTTGGCAGGTCAGGAAGGCTACATGTTTTTATGATGAATCATGTGTACTTCTAGTCTATTGAAAAGTCTGTCGAGTAAAAATAGAATGTTTTGACTCAGGGCACTCTAAAGAAAGCCATGGGTGGTAGAGGAGATGCTGCCCATCTATGTGTGGGGCCCGAGTGACACCTGGTGGGCATGTGAATACCTGCAGCAGCGGGACTTCCAGGGCCCAGGACTTGGACGGAGACCTGCGCCCGCGCTGGCTGGGGATTAGGAGGCTATCTGGGGTCAGAGAGTCTGGTTTTCCCCCTCCTGACAGACTTTAGGGTAGGAAGGCATGTGGGGCTTTTATGTTCCACTGGTCAAATTTCCACTGAGGGTCTGAAGAGAGTTGTGAGCATGGCTGGCTCAGGTGGTCCACACCGGCTCCCGGCCTAACACAGGGCTGCACAAACGTAGCCTCTCCTGACTGTGGGAGAAGCCACCCTCGGCAGAAAGAACCTGACTTCTCTCTGATCAAAGATCTTGGGGGGTGGGACCAGCATTTAATATGAGATAGAGGAGACAGAAGTCTAATTCCAAAACAAAGCCAAAAATGCACACTGATGATTTTCCTGTGTTTCTTTTCTAGAAAAATGGATGTCTTACTTTGGAAACCACACTTCCCTCCCTCCCCCTCTTCCTTTCTGACATGTTCTTGCTACGTAGTTTAGCCTGGTCTTGAATTTGTGATCGTCCCACATCAGCCTCCTGAGTGCTGGGGTTACAGATGTGCGCCGCCTGGTTTATATCACATGTTTTAAATAATACGTGCTCCTTCTAAAGCTACATAACAGTAAAAATTCTCAGTAACTCACAGTAAAAAAGTGTACATCACACAAGATTTCAGTATTTCCACAGATTATAAAAAACCTCTAAAGTTTGACAAAAGTGTTTCCGAAGCACAGCAAGAATTTCATTCCGAGAAATTTAAAATATAGGTGGGGCTTTTGTGTTGCTTCCCAGCAAAATCCATATGATTTTCACGTGATTAATGAAGACCGTCCCGAGGCCAGAGAGCCACGAGCCAATCGCAGGACATCTGGTGGGGACCACGGGTAACAGGCCTTTCAGTGCGAAGACTCCGGGTACACAGAGCAGGCTGAGGTTGCAGTCGACACTTGGGGCTCTCACCTGTTACAACTCGAGCACAGAAAGATGAGGAGGGCGATGAGGAAGAACACGGTGACAGCCGTCAGACTTCCCCACAGGATGATCTGTGTCTGCCCGCCGCTCAGCACGCTGCCGGGGGGTCCCATGGCGGGGCAGGAGGTGGCACCGTGGATGGGAGAAGTCAGTCCCTCAGAGGCGGCCACATGGGTGGTGGGCGCTGTGTCTTCCTGTGGAGAACAGGCATTTGCAGACTACTTCCTATGTACAGCAGCAGAGCCCTGCACAGGCTGAGACCCCCAACCTCCCTCCATGACCCACAGGACAGGCTGAGCCACACGCAGGTCACAGGAAAGTAATTATAGGAATACAATTACTTTTGGGCTACACATGAGGTAAATATAAAACATAAATACATTTCATGCATTAGACTTGGGTCTCTTCCCCCATATATCTCATCACATAGCTTCAAATCCTCCAAAAATACCCCCCAAGTCCCAAACACCAAACATTTCTGTTTCTCACTTCCTGTCAGGAGCAAGGCCTCAGGCAAAGTCAGGGAGCTGTGTGTAAGCAGCAGACGTGACTCAAAACCTGACTCTGGCCAAATCCCTCTGTGGTCTGGTCTGGCCTCAGTTTCCCTGATGTAAAAATGTAGCCTTAAAGGACCAGTACCTCACACAGTCTTGGAAGCAGTGTGGTCCCATTATCTTAAAATGTTTGGCAGATGGATTCTTTATGTCTTCAGATAAAGCTCTCAACTATTCCACAGCAAATAAGTCCGTATGTATTCAGATTTGCTTTTTTAAAAACCAGAATAGTATCAAACACTTACAAAACTTTTGCAAACATGCAATTCATCACCTGTCCCTCAGTGCCATCTCTTATCTCCCCAAGTCCCCAAACCCATTTTTCTCTTAGAAAGTTGAAGGTAAATTTAACTAATGACACAGCCTTTCTCTACTCCCACATACAGTTAGCTAGTCTGAGGACTTTATTTTCAGAGCTGGCTTCCACCAAGCTGCAGAGCACTCAAGAGATGAGTTTTCAAACAAACGGCTGGAAGCAGGTGCTAAGAACACAACCCAGCCAATAGTAAGACCTATTTACAAACGGCTACAAATTAAGCATTAAGAGTTGCACTTTGTACATTTTAGTACCTGATATAGGCCAGACACTCTGCTAAATGCTTTCCTGCTTTAACTACTACTACCGCACATTAGTCCCTGTTTCAGAGACAAGGAAGCTGAGGCCCAGCAGTGAAGTAATTCGTCTCACTCATCAGCCACAGGAATCGGGCAGCGGGGCTGAGTGTGGCCGTCTGGACTCGGAAACCTGTGCTCTTAGTTCCCAAGGAAGCTTTTAGTCGCTGGTGGCTACTGCTTCCTGCTCCTGCCCCAAAGCTTCTATGAGAATGGTCTTGAATTTGTGACCCTCGAATTTGTGAATTTGCTCAATCTTTTAAGTATTACGGATATTTTGAAAATAGTGTATAGTGTATGAAATTAACGATGACCTGTTAACAGATAGACCTTGCTTAAAGAACAATTTATTTGGTTAGTTCTAGCACATTCTGGCTTAAAAGGAACAGACTGGAACTTAGTGCGGTGAATAAGGGAAGCAAATAAATATTCTTGTCTTAGAAGAAGTCAACATAATGTTTTTCTTGAAAAGGGTGTTGGTGTCTACCTTTTCCTTCGCTTCAGTGACAGCTGTGTGACTCTCTGGCCTTCTCAGAGTGTCCCCATAAAGCAGCTCTGTGGTGTCCTGGTGACAAACCAGAGGAGAAATGTGAAAGCCATTTTGGCAAAGGCCTTCCAGCCGGACCAAAATTTTCCCAGGTGAAACGTGATCACATTTACTGGGCTATGCAAGGTGAAGAATAATAAAAAGCTGAAGAATGAGAAACTTTTATCTACAGTGCATGTGGAAAGAATTCTGGGAGGTGAAATGACTTGTTTTCCTCAGGCTATGAGTCGACACGAACACCTTCTAATCTCTATAAATACATAAATTAGGACTTCCTGAGTAAGGCAGCACTTCTTTCTTCCGCTGTTTGGTTCTATATTATAACTGTAAATACTACAGGCACACAGTAATAAAGTTGAATTGTTTTCACATGTTTGCCCTGGATAGCTGTAACAAAGGAAAATAACCACCATTTCCCTCATGATTTGTTGATGCGAAGAATAATTCACTTTAAACTGAGTCTACAAATTGGCACCACAATAGGATGTGAAAATACCTTCTAGCAAGCACTTAAATCAGGCAGACTGATGAAAACTGATGACATAACTTTTTATATATAGTTCCAAACCATGAAGCATTTCTAGGAAGCAGACGGAAGATCTACCTTGTGCACAGATGTTTGTTCCTTCATGCAACCACACAGCGGATTACCCAAGGCCTATTTATAAAGTGCTAAGTTCTTAGAAAATCGCTGGCTCTTGAATCACTCAGAGGATCCAAGGATCCACCCGCAAGCCTTGCGTGGATCTGCAGAAACTCTCTGCATTCTCTACTGGTTTCTCTTCTCTCTCTCAACAGGGGGAGGCCGACAGAACGGACTTCAATGTGTGGGGTGTCTGTCTACTAGGACAGTGCAGGGAGAAAGAGGACGAAAGGGGACTATCGTAAGCTACTGAATAAAAGATGGAATTCAAAGAAAGTGTGTCAAAACTCCTGGCTTACTCCCTGTCAATTAGAATTTTCTGAAAAGCTACTCAAAGAAATACTTTTTCAAAAAGATCTCATCCTGGACAAAAATTGTTCAATGAAAAGAACAATCACCTGGTGCAGGTTTTTCAGCGAGACACAGTGTAATCCCAGGGCCGGGGATCCTACTGTCCGGGTTTCCACCTCAGAGGACTCCTGGGGCCACTCTGCAGAATGGTGACAGCGGTGGTGCAGGTGCCAGGGAGGAAGTGGACTGTGGCAGGTGTGTGTGTACGCATGTGCACCACACACAAGTCATCCACACCTGTGACCTTTTGCCTCACAGCTGTCCACTCAGCGGAGATCATTCCCATGTTAGAGATCTGCTGCTCTTCTCTGCTGATCTCTTCTGGATTTGCTCCCATAACTCTGCTGCCCGTTCTTCTTTGGACCTTACCTTACATTTTGACAGCTCATCTACAATTGGGTCAGAAGTGCCTCCCACCACCATCTCATCAGTATGGGTAGATGGGACTCTCTCTTGTCCCTCTGTGTGTAGATAGACCAACCTCCCCTATGTGTGTAGTTACTGGCCCTCCCCCGTGTGTAGGTGGAATGACCTGCCCCATGTGAGCAGATGGACTGCCCTCATCCATATGAGGACATGGGCTGACCTCACCCACATGTGTAGATGGAATGATCTCATCCATGTATGTAGATGGGCTGTCCCTTCCTCCATGTGTGTAGATGGACTGACCTCACCCATGTGTGTACATGGGCTGACTCACCCATGTGTGTAGATGGACTGACCTCACCCATGTATGTAGATGAGCTGACCTCACACATGTGTGTAGATGGGATGGCCTCACCAGTGTATGTAGATGGATCAACCCCTCCTCCAGGTGTGTAGATGGACTGGCTCTCTCCCTAGTGTGTAGATGGGCTGAGTCCTCCCCATATTTATATGGACTTCATCATTGGATGTGCTGATGTAAAATCATGGCTGGAGACTGTAATTTAATAAAAAACATATGGTGCTGCTGAACAAGAGGCAATGGTACTCTTCTCATTCCTCAATTCTACATAATTTTGGATTATATAGGAACTTGCCTTTTGGCCTTGAGAAAGGTTAGTGTTTGGGGTTATGAGATGCCTGCTGTGTATCCTTTAGGAAGTGAGTTTGGTTATTTACTTTTGAACTGAACGCTCTATAATATACTATCACTTTAAAATATCCATTCCATGGTTTTAGTGAATTAGCAAGCAATTCAGAGAAGCCACCGAGATTTACTTCCATAGCAGATGCCACTTCATACCACAAGGTGGCAGTACAACCCCACCTCAGCCCAGTAAGTAGACTTTCCTCAGGGAGAGGAGGGCAATGATTCTTGCTGCATCTTATGTCTGGCATCTTAATTGTCTTCATTTTCCTGGACTATCAGCCACCAAAATCAATTCCAACAGGAAAGAAAACAAAACCCAGATGAAATTAATGAAAGGTGCACACCAAATGGCAGCTATTTACTTATGCAGCCAAATCCCCTTAACAAGTAGGTGCTGTGATCACTGCTGATCTATAAATAATATGCTGGCAGAGCCAGGCTGGCCAGCAAGTTTCCCTGAAGTAGGTGTGGGTCAGTAATGACAGTCATTACTGCTTTACAGCTGTCCTCCTCAGCCCATAATTAAGGAGCACAGAAACCATTTCCACTGATGACCCTCACGATGGATGATAAAAGGAGGTCCAAGTCCTGAGCCCATGGGAATTGCTCATTACCAGGTGTGGGAACCATGCGCTAGAAGGACACTTTATGGGCCGTAAATTAGCCAAACAAGTTTAATAATGGCCGAGGAGCCAAATTCTCTGTACTGTGATTACACTGGTAGGTGCACAGGTCAAAGTGAAGTCAGCCTTGGAACGGAACTCTTCTGTCTCCCGAACCAGTTTTAAGCTCCCGTGTGTACACTGAAGTATGTGTCGCTGCAGACTGAAGGGCCTCAGTGACACGGGCTGGCCTGCTGCTTGGAACTCTGGCAGCTGTACTTGTGGGGAGTCGCTGAGACCAATCTTTGCTGCTCCACCCTGATTAGATAAAAAAGGTCCTTCTGCGGACGCATGATTGTCATCACAATCTCCAGTTTGGTTCCTTCACTGAGTCAGGGAAAATGTATACCCGAGAAGTACAAAGGGGTGAACAAAGGGGTAAGTAAAGGACGTTGAGGCAAGATTTTCTTGTGTCTAGTTTATCATTTCATGATGTCACTGCAGAGCAATGTCCTGTCATTTCTTCCTGCAGCAGCTCAGGAGAAGCACGTCACCTGGAAAGCCTTCCTGCCACCAGACCAAGAAGACACTGTGATGGAGACTTGGTGGTCTCAGGACAAGAGTCAGGCTATCATCTGTCTTCAAGAATAATATATCATGGAAATAACGCAGGAAAACCAAAAGGCAAGTGACTTCGACGGGTAAGGAAATGACACGTAAGGTTGCTTTTCCAGATGTTATGATTTGGAAACCAATTTCCAAGGTTCATTTCATTTTGAAAGGGGAAGGAGGGAAAGAGAGAGAGAGGGAGAGACAGGGAGAGAGAGGGATAGGGAGGGAGAGGGAGAGAGAGTGAGAGGATGAATAGGGCAAGAACTTGGTCTTTCTATGGCGTCCGTGGTGTGGATGATTCTGGGCAGAGCCCCGAGACCACGGGCACTTGAGGGTGACCTGCCCCAGGTGACTGGGTCAGCAGCGGGCGAAGAGGATCTCTTTCACACGGTCCTGGCCGGATGCTTCAGGAAGTGTGCTGCTGGGGCTTCAGGCTCGCTCTCCCTGCCTCGCCTGCTTGCTCACTGAGCTAACTCAGAAGTTCCCTGAGGGCAGAGATGAATCACTTCATTTCCTACTCTAGTCCCCAAACCTCCATGACCTGAAAAATAGGAGCTAGGGAGGACATTTTATTGAATACATGTTTCTGCAGGAAGGATGGTGAGTAGATCCCAAGCGGACTCTCAAGACCCAAGTTTAATTAATATTTTATATGGTAAAGGAGGGAAGGAGAATAAAAGAGATGATCCCATTAAGCAACTCATTAAAACATGGCCCAGTGTGTCTTAGGAACAAACCCTAACTCCCAAATGAACACAGCTCCCTGCCCCTCTGCACTGTCACCAAAGCGGCCGGGCACCTCTTGGGAAAAGTCACCACGCTGGTGATAGTGTTGTCACTGCAGGCACATCACGGCAACTTCAGCAGGCCTCCCAGTGGTGGCAGCCTTCTGTCCCCAGGCCTAGTGTTCCCAGACCCCTGCTCAGGAATGACAGTTTCATCTCTCCCCTATCTCCTACAAACCTGGCATTTTTCAAGGGAAAGGGAGCTTTAAATGTCCCTGGGCCACCTCCTCCCAATTCTCACCTGGTGAGGACTGTCCTTTAGGTCTCAGCTCAACTGTCACCCCCTTGAAGCAGTTTTCCTGATGCCCTGTCCATGTTTAGTTGAGGGCCCGCTTTTTCTTCCTACCATTACTCAAAGGGGAAAGCAGGATGCGATTTGAGCATCTCCTCAACTGGCCTTAGCCCCAGGATGCAGGAGTTTTGAGCAGACCTATCTGGTTCACAGCTGTGCCCCTAGTGTGTGGCACACAGTGGGTACCTCACACAGATTTACTGAGCCAATGGTTCAGCTGGAGGAGGTGCCCACTCACCAGGCTTTGAAAGGTGGCAGGTGAATAAGCAGCTCTTTTTCTTAGTCTTCTCAGGTGAGGCTGGAATCTGACAGAAGTCTGCTTGCCTGCCCACAGGGCATGCCAATCTCTCCCTCCCCTCCCTACTCGGGATCAGTCACCTTGCCTCCTCCCAGGCTGCCCCGGGCTCCCTCCAGGCCCCTGACAAAGAAGCTCACTGTGACTCACAGGCTTGAGATAGACACAGAAAAACCTAAGTGGGTATTTTTCCACATGTTTCTCAGTAATCTTCCTGACCCTGGATGTGTTACTGAATTTATTTTATGGGTGAGGAAACTGGAACTCAAGTTAAATGCTTTGCCTAGGGTCACAGGGCAACAGGTTTCCTGACTCGGTGTCCCCAGCACTGTCTACTGCAGAGGCCGCCTGGCTGTGTTCTCATCCCAAGTGGGAGCAGAGCCAACCCCCAGGTGGTTGTCCTGTCTGGGGCAGGAGTGGCCAGGCGAGGATCCAGGAGCCACACCCATTTTCCCAGCAATCTCCACGTTCCTCCATCATGACTACTTTTTGGCACCAGGGAGAAGAAAGCTCACTACCTGTTGGTTGGGCCCCTGCTTGTTCCCAGCTACACGTTAATCGCGGACAATCCTCCCAGGGGATCTGAAGGGCTTTCCGGACCTCATCCGGCCAGCTCCGCTCTGATGGATGTGCTGTTTACACGCAGGCCGGTTTCCTGAGATGAGGACTATTTACAGTCACACTCGGTTGAACGCTGCTTTGCCCTGTTTTTATTTGGCTTTTGAGGCTGAGTGACTCAGTCACGGATTCTTTTATAATAATAAATGACTTAACCAAAGGCAAACTTCAGTTGCTTTGCTGAGAAAGATTCAGAAACGCACACTTGGGCACACATGACCTCTCATGGTTCATGATGTTCAGAGCGTGCTGAATGCTTGTGTAGATGGGGCTAGTCCCGAGTGTTCTGGTCTGCCACGTCCCCCTGAGTTTTACAGCGCTCTCACCCCAGGACCCCCCAACCTGTGCACCACACGAGGCTGACTCTGGGAAGAGGAAACCCTCAAGACTGGAGAAACGGTGCTTAAGAGCAGATGGCGACTTGTGCACAGAACGGGGAAATGTTGGCAGAGGCATGCTGTTTGCAACAATGGCTCACTCTGCCCTCTACTACACTGTTAGATTTTCTTTCCTGGTAGGTGCTGCTGACTTAATGTTCTAGCAGGCACTGGCAAGACTGGGGAAGACTGGGGCAAGGCCAGTGCGCAATACATCTGAGTTTCTTTATATTTAAAAATATTATAAATGCTTTATATTATAAAAGAGCTGAGCAAAATATTTCTTGATTCCTAAAAAAATAGAACCCAAATCCTCAGAACACATCCTGGCAAATTCCATGCCAGTGTGACTGTGACCTGCTTAGAGCTGGGGAGACAAGCTGATTAGAGTAACTTAGAACTCGTATTTGAAAATGTAGGTTCTCACGAGCAATCCTCAAAGCTGCCTGCCAGCAGAGAGCAGGAGGCAGATGACTCAGAGGCCCTGGTAGAGGAAGGGACAGGGCCAAGGTTCTCACGGAGCAGAGCTTCTCAAAGAGCATTGCCTGCCAGCAGCACCTGGGAACTTGCTGAAAAGGCAGAGTTCGGGACCTCCCAGGTTTAGGAAGTGGAAACCCAGGGGTGTGTCTTAAGCCCTTCTGCTGAGATGCACTCTGGAATCGGAAAAGACCGTTCTAGAACTTCTAGTGCTTCTCAAGCTGTCACGTGCCCATGGATAGCCTGGCGATTCTGTGATGGTGCTTGCTGATTTAGCCGGTCTGGAGGGGCCCGGGGCTCTGCATTTCTAACTGGTTGCAAGGTGCCAGGCTTGTGGCCTTCTTCTGGAGTAGTGGCAGTGAGATGTTCACCTTCCTTCCAGTGAAGGTTGAAGGCTTACGCAGCCAGGTCCTGGGAGCTGACCTTGGCCTTAACCTCACTAAAGTGTATGTGCCTGGGAGCCTTCCTGATCCCCACCATGGAGCTGGAATACAAGGCAGCTCGGCCAATCTGGAGTCTGAGAAAAGGGTCACTGAGTAGATACACCATGGTCAGGCACAGGTTCAGACCCAGCTTTTACTCCATGCATTTCTACCAAATTGCTGCCTAGCTTGACATAAGCCCAAAGCGCTCCGGGCCTGAGGGTCCCCTTCTGAAAACTGCAGTCTTTTCTAAGGTTTCTGTTCAGCTTGCTGCCTCTATCATTTGTAACGGTGTCTGGTGATTCTCAAAGTCTAAAACAAAAATTTAGGACCCCGAACACAAAGGCAAATGTTGCCATAGCAGGAACCTTAAATTCTCAAAGTGATAGATCATCTCAACTCCCCAGAAAGCACAGTCTCTGTAATCACAGAGACTTCTGAGGAGGCAACGTTAGCTAAATGGTATCAGGAGGAGAAATCATGGCAGCCTTTTCAGGCAGCATCAGGAATCAATCCCTGGCAAGGCAGCAGCCACGCTCTGGAAACACCACTGTCATGTCCTGGCAGGGGGCTGATTTAAGTCTCCTTATTTCTTCACTAACCCAGAGAAGGTATATTTACACTTTTATAATTGAGCTTTATGACAGGCTTTCAGCAAAATGCCAGGACAGAGCCAAATGCGCAGTGAGTGAATGCACAGGCAATGAAGGAAGAAACATTCCTGCCAGGAAGCTTCCAAGGCTCTTCAGAGACAAATGCACAAAATTTGGACAATCTTACAGAGACAGCAAGTCGGAGAGGAATCCATCTAAACTCTAATGTCAGTGCTTGATAAGCCTGAGGAGGTTCTAAATGTGGCTGGACCTTCTCTGGCTGTTATTAAAGACAGTCAGCTCCTTGGGCTGGTCTCACCAGTTTCTGCACTTACCTCTGATGATGCTCTTTGCCATTTGGTCATTCACTAAACAGAGTTGCTAAATACGTACCATGTGTTGAACATGATACATCTTCTAAGCACACCTTAAATATGTATCATATTAGTCTGCTGTAATTAAACTTGGCAAGAGGTGGAAAATGTTTAGAATTAAATTCCTAATATGGAGATATATTTTGGGCCCAAATAAAAACAATTATTGAATTCCAAGCATGTGCATGTCCAAGCTGCACTGGAGGCAGCACTTTGTACCACCACCGCAGCTTGGTTCTGTTCAGCTTGGTGGCAGAGGCTCTGTGGAAGGGATACAGCTGCAGTGCCCTTGGACTGATGTTGTTTCAAGCTGAGAACTGTCCTCAATGTGTCTGGTGGAGTCCACAGAAGGTCTCTGCATGCTCACAGGGTGGAAAGGCCCACCTCCCATCATCCACACCATCACAGCAGGTCAGCTGGCCTCAGAGGACAGCCAGGTTCCAAGGACCAGGAAGGCACATGCATAGAGCGCCCACCCGCATTCTGAATGGAAGAAACTGCTTTTACTTCACAGTTAATGCCAAAACTTCAAAAAAGCAAATACTCCTGGAAGACGTAGCAAGTGCACTGAAAACTAAGGCATAAATGACTAGCAACAGATCCAGGCACCTGGTGAGGGAAAGGGAGGGTATGAGAAGAGGGCTTAGACCAGGACACAGGATGCTACATGCTCAAAGGAGAGAAGGCACAAGGGAGTAGACATGGGTGGCTTCTAAGGTCACTTTTCTGATTTACCACTTTGCCCATGGCTGGCCTCCATCCCTAGGCAACTCAGTGAAGAATGATGTGTGTTTCAATGTTTTGATTTCTCTCCTTTGTTCAATATAGAGAAGATAAAACTCTGTGAACACAGTGAGAAGACAGGCATGTTGGAACTGAAACTCCCATGCAGAGCCTGTTCTCACATGGTCCCACATCCCCGAATATGGAAAGCAACAATAGGAATCAGGGGCATCTTTGGAAGAGGTCCTTAATCACTTCTGAGCCTGCTAATACCTTGGAAAATGAAAAGGACTCTGGACCAGATATAAAGGGAACATGCAGTAAACTATAGGATCTCAAGTAGAGACAAGACCATTAGGGCAGCAGGGCAGAAGAGTGCTGCACTTCGTGCAAGAGCATATCCTGACAACTTTCGTGGGGTGTGTCTTGACCGTGGACTGGACTGATATCAGACAGCAGGCCTGCAGGACCCTCCATTGCCACCTGCCCCTCCATCTACTGGCCTTGTGGTTTCACGTGCCTTCCTTCCCAGGAAAAGATGCGCTCCAGCACCTCTCACTCCTGGACTTCTCCCAGCCCTTCTTTGTAACACCCGGGATTATGTGAAATTGTCAATGTCCAGACCTGGCTCTCGGATCTCCTGATTTGGAGCGGGGTCCAAGAATCTGTATTTTTAATGTGCATCCTAAGAGATTCCAAAATAGTTCTTTCAGTGAAAACTCTTAAGGGGCTGGGGATTTAGCTCAGTGGTTGGAGTGCTTGCCTAACAAGCGCAAGGCCCTGAGTTTGATCCCTGGCACTAAAACAACAAAACAAAACAAAACCCCCCCCAACCCCCCCAAACTCTTAGAAGTATGTATGTCCAGAGCTCATAGTCCTGTAATCTGGACTCTGTTCTATGCCCCCCTGCCCCGCACCCTTCCCTACTGAGCAGCCGAAGAGCCAACTCCTCCCTGCTCCTGACCATCTCCTAGTTTCGGGCAACCTCACTGTGTCTGTGAATCTGAGGGGGATGGCTTCGGTTCCTCCCGCCCATGTTGACACCATGGCTCCCAACCCAGGGATTCAGGCGGGATGTGGTAGGGGCAAAGGAAGGGGATGCTATTTCACATACACACAGCTTTAGGTTGATTGTGAAGGTGGCTGCCTTCTAGTCTGCATAATCCTACTGATAAATAGGCTGATATTTGTTATCTGCACGATGGGAATCCCAGCGAGGTGGTGACTACTCATCGAGCCTTCAGAGGTCAGAATTACTTAAAATCGACAGCATTGGGCCAGGTGAATTATTGCAGAGGGTGAGAGGAAATGAAATGTTTGTGTGACATGGTTTCTACACACGGTATTGCTTTCACTGATTCCTCCCATGAAAAAGAAAATCTAATCCCATCTCAGTCTCTGTGGGCAGAGGAGGTGAAAGTTCGGGATGCACATGGGGAGAACTCCAGAGGCTAACTGCTCTTCTCAAAGCCACGCAGCTAATGTGATTATAAGACCTAATGAACTGAAACAAATCCAATTTTGAACATCTTCATAGCTAATGAAAATCACACATTCTCCCTTAAGATTTTCTGTTTTCTCTGTTTGTAAATCATGAACAGAATGGAGGTGATAGGTTAAGGCTCTGTTGATGAAGTTTTAGAGTAGAATGTGGAAAGTTTTATGTTTTGAATGTCACAGTGACGTCCAAGCTAAAAGATCACATATGGAACTTGCATTTCACTTATATGGCACAGTGTTAAGGACTCTTTTTGGATAGAAATGAGCATACAGACTTAGTGAACTAAAAATTTAAAGACAGACTTTCCCTCTTCTTGGTGTTTAACGTACAGTGTTCCTAGGCAGTCAATAAGGTCATTCAATCCGAATTTCAACTTTCTTTGGAAGGTGAAGAGCAGAAAAATTCTCTGGTCTTGAACAATGAGAGTTAATATCAGAGTACAGCTTGGACAATCCCACCCCTCACTGCTCTATGCTGTTTTCACTCCTTTTCTGGAAGGGGCATTTTACCGGCATTAAGTTGAGAGGTGCAGAATGACAGACGGGGAAGTGGAAGGTTTCCCAGACTGGGAGAGGCCCATTTTGGAGATGTGTTCTGGTAAGCTCCAGAAAGGGGTGTTGGCCACAGCTTCCTAGAGTGTCAACACTTACTCAAGTCTAACCTCATTGGTTTAATAATAAAGGAAATGGATCTTCATGGGACACAAGCATCTATTAAAACCTTTAAAAAGAAAACACAACAACTCAAAAGAAAATCTTCACAAGGAATTAGGAGTTCACTCTTTTCTGCTCTCACGGCTTTGAGTAGGTCTGTTTGTGCTAAAACCATAGACTGCAGTGTGAGTGGTGCCTCCGAGAGGTGTGAAGTTGGTATGATGGAGGCTTTGCCAGCGTGTCCTGGAAAATGTAACAGCATTTAATCCGGGGGCGGGGCCGCTGAGTACTCTCTCTCATGGATCTAGTACAAGAAAATGTCAAGAAAAATGTGTTCACGGAATTAGACAAGATATGTTTTCAAGGTAAAAAGAAAGCTCATCTAGGAACTGGATATGGCGGACAGGCCTGCAGTCCTAGAGCTCCGGAGTTTGAGTAAGTAGGAGGAGGACGGTTTAAGTCTGAAGTTTGGGATCAGACTGGGTAAGACTCCATCTCAAAAACAAGACAACACAAAACAAAACAAAAAGCAAGAAAAAACAAAATGCCCCACATATCCAAACCAAACCAAAACCAAAAAACTCATCTAGAAAAGTCAAGGTGGTCACTGATACCTAGAAATCACTACTGGGAAAAGAAGTTTCTATGTATCATTTTAATTCATTGGAGTAAATCATCCAAGTGGCATCATTCCAGTTTTGTTAGTAGGCAATTATTTTTGGTTATGTGCTTTTATTCACCATGAACTGTATAATACATTATTATTGTTTACTAACTGTAGCACAATACACCATTATGGCTTGAAGAAGAATGATTCAGTCTTTTCCACATTACATTTCTTAAGCCTTTCCCTAAGCTCTTTCGAATCCTGCTCCATTTCACTTCTTAGTAAGGTGGCATGTTATACTGTATCAGGAACAAGCAGATTTTAGGGACAACTGGTGCACGAGTAGCCTCTGACATGTTCTGCTTCACTGCACTGAAAACACACTTAAGAGCAACGTAAGATATCATAGGACCCCACTGATCCAACCTAAGTTTTCGTTTCTTCTGCGGGCCAGGATCTATCTCAGACACCACGTGCAGGATTTCAGTACGGTTCCCAAGCTAGTAACACTTTCCCCAGGTCTGTATCAGAATACTACAGCTGTAAGAAAAAGGGTAGGAATAGGCTGAAAAAATCAAATTCCAATTTTTCACGTTTCTTTACTCAGTGGTACTGCGATGCCCTCTCTCTCTGCTTATTCCTGGGGATGTCCTTCAAGGGCATCCTGCTGCCACTGCTAAGCAGAACACCAGTATCTTCCAGTATTGTGGCTGGTACAGTGCTCTCACCATGAGATGCTGGCTACAATAGGTAACAGCTGAAACTACTGACGAATTAATGTCATAAAAGTGGCTTGTATAAGGTATTAATATAAAAACTGTCATGATTTGTCCTGATATTGTTCTATTGTGAGGTACATAAAGCTCTACGGGTCTGCGTGATAAACTCTTTGGAGATTTTAGTGCTTGGAAGGTTTTCTGTGCTGATGAATTAGCTTGCCTTTTTTTTTTTTATAAAAACCAAATTATGCATACAAAAACCATATTTCCTTTTTCCCTTTTCTCTCACATGACTGGCTGTAAGCTCAAAGCGTGTAATTATCTTCAATTATAGCAATTATCATAGTCGAGCTCTTTCTTTCCTCTTTCTGCACTAACCTCGATTACAAGATTTTTTGTAATTTTACATGTTTTGAAGAAACTTATATGTGTCTTTATTATAACGTCAATGTCTTTTAAAAGCAAATCTTAATTTCTGAACAATGTATACGTGAAGCTTTAACTACCATGGATTATTCCTTTAAGGAGGTACGAAATGCCTTTGAATAGACTAAAGGTTTTCAAACTTGGCTATACATTAGAACCATTTGGGAATTTTTTTTTTTTATAATATACCAGTGCCCAAGACTAAATTCAAAAGTTGGCCTAATTTTTCAAGAATGGGAGGTGGACTTTGCGATCCCCCAGAGCACCTGAGTATATAAATAGGATTGAGAATCACTGAGCTATGCTAGTCATTCATATTTTTAAACTCTTAATTAGCAAATCTATTTCATCTTATTCATTTCTCCTATAGTATTGGGAAATGGCATGATTAGGATGGGACAATATCAGACAGACAACTCATCATTCCTCTTCCCACACAAGGCTTCACTGGGTGTCACATAAGCCAAACTTGTGCTCATGTACAGACGCTCCCCCACTTAGGACGGGGCTAGAGCCCAATAAACCTATCGTAAGTTGAAAATGCTGTAAGCTGAAAACATATTTGACACACCGACTCCACCAAGCACAGCACCCTGCAGCGTGCCGGCGTTTCTCTGGGTAATCCTGGGGTTGGCTGGGAACTGTGGACGACTAGCTGCTCAGCATTGAGAGAGCATCATATCATGTATCGCTGGCCTGGGGCAAAAACCCAAAGTCAAATTTGAAGAATAGCTTCTACCGTATATTGCTTTCATACTGTAACAACAATAAAAATGCAGAAGTCGAACCACTGCAAGTTGGGGAACATGCATATTCTAGAGCTCAGAGCCCAAAAGAGTCTGCGTGACAGCAAATACAGTGTCTGAGCTCATAAAGCAGAGACTCAGAGTCAGAAGATACAGATTTGGAGCCATGTCTATTGATTGCTATGTTGTTTCTACATCTTTTTCTCTATATCTATTATTAAAATACTAATCTCAAAGTTATATGGCTATTCATAGTTTATTAGAAGTTAAAACAGCATAATTTTAAAGTATTTTTAAGATAAAAATTTCAATAAGAAAAATATTAAATCTCCTGGCCTGTTATTGGCCTGAGGCTCACAAAATACTGTTTTTAGGATGTGTGTGAAAGCTGATTGAAAATACATTAATTATCTCTTCACTCACAAGATGATCCATAATTCATATAGGTAAAAAGTGTATTAGAAATTGATACATTACTATGACAACTTTTATTTGTACTTTAGACTATTTTAGCTTTTCAAGGTAGAAGTGGGTACTATACTTTGTTCAGCACAGTCTGACATTTACTGAAGGTTCATGGGCCAGAGGGCCCAAGCCCTCCAGCCTCCGCTGGTTCTTTAATCTCTCTGGCCAGGATCTTCTATGGGCTTTCTGTTTCTAGCGTTTGACCATATCAAGCTCACCCTCACCCTTGAACTATCATCCTTGCTGATTATTTTCTGAAATGACCATCCTTCATGGAATTATACAGCTCATTTTTGGTCTTGTTCAAACATTGTGTTCTCAGAGGAGTCTTCCTTGACCAATCACTCAATAGCCTCCTGTCCACTCCCAACTCAGTCTTCATCTCATTACTCTGCCTTCTTCCTTTTATCCCTGTCTGAAAGCATCTTGTGTTTACTGTTGCATATGTGCCCTACAGACGATACCCTTTACGAGCTCAGGTTCCTTGTTCGTCTCTGCAGCTAAAATTCAGTACCTACAGGGCTGGGGATTTATCTCAGTGGTTAGAGTGCTTGCCTCGCAAGCATAAGGCCCTGAGTTCGATCCCCAGCACCTAAAAAAGAAAAAAAAATTCAGTACCTACAATAGTAGCAGGTGCCCAGTAAATACTGATAGAGTGGATGAATGCATATCTCTGCAGTTTTACCAAGAATAGTACTGAACACAATCCTGTGTTCTCTGAGATGGAAATCACCGGTGGTTGCCAGATAATAAATGAGTGGGCATAGTTGCAACTGCAACCTGCATACAGTTCTCCATGCAGTATGCATGCGTTGGGATCTTAATTGGACCCACAGTGTCAGCTTCTTTCTCAGAGAAGGCAATTTGCATCCTGTGCTTCACTGACCTCCGGCTGGATCTCAGCTTCTGCTAGTGAGCTTCTCCATTTTGTACATCTTGCAGTCTTGGCTGTGTCTCTCAATTCCTAACAGAAAGCAGCTAGACATTGTTTGAAACTACACTTCCATTTGTCTACTAGTTTTTTAGACTACATTTTTTGCAAGTAACATCATGTTTATTTGACTTAGGGCCCTTACTATGCCATAGTGAAGGTTTTGGGTCTTTTGCTTTATTCATTCTCATACAGATTGGACTTCAGATGCGAATTTCATTGTAAAAAGCATCCGTTTAATGTTAGTGGACTCATTACAGCTTGGAATCTTTTGTCAGTAATCTTATCCTTTCATCACTAACGTGTGATACTATGACTACTGGCCAGGAAGTCAGCTGTGATATCTTTGGGACAAATCCTACTGACATATGGCATAGACAGTTGGGCACTACCACTATTTTGGGGTGCTTCTGTTTGGTCTAGACTAGTACTTTCAGCCATATTGATAACACTCTGCCAGTTTTCCAAACATGTGCCTATGTTTCCCAGTCAGCTCTACTCAGTATCTTGAGTATCTCAGTTTTCTATTCAGTATAGAGATAAGCATATTTGAAAACACTATCAAAATCAGCAAAATTTGTGTCTTGTAAAACATGCACATTCCAGTGTTCTTTCCCAGAACAGACTCCCAATAAACATTATCCCCTTTTGCGTCTTCTCTTGCTGGCTTAACAAAATCTTATTTTATTAAAAAATATACTTCGAGAAGAATCTGCATCTTGATGCATTTAAAGCACCTGATTCTTACATTATAATTTGTATAATTTGCAGTTTATTATTGGAATTTAACATAGCTCTAACTAAGAAGAGAAATAATCAGATACTAGGTTCATATAGTTTTTTTCTGAACCTGGTGATTTATCCTGCCATCAAGAAAAAAAACACAGCCAGACAGTATGTTGTGCGATACGTCAGAAAGTAATGGATGCCAGTAATGCCAGTAATGAAAGTCTAACTATAATGAGAATGTGAACTAGTAAGACTCTGAACTTAGTCACAGACCTTTTTTGTTATTATTTTGTTACTTCTATCACTTGAGTGATCAAATAATAATCAAGAAATTTGTCTACCTGTGCTAACCAACACATACGCACAAGACTTCAAAGTCTGTGTTTAAGTTTCTGGAGGTTTCTAAGAGTATAAAAATATCAGAACAATATTGTTTTGTTTTGTTTCGTACAGGATCTCACTACATAGGTCCTCCTGCCTTAGCCTCCAGAGTGCTGGGATTACAGGTGTGCACCACCATGCCTAGCTCTTCAGACCAAATTTTAAACGTATACTTTGTGTAACTGTTCATAGACTATCACCCATATACCATTTAAAAGGCAGAAGAATGGGTAAGAGTAAGATGGAAAACTATGGTTATCAACGTTTGAGCAAACATCTCCAAAGTCTGGTTCCTTTTCCCAGCTGTGAGATACTGCAGTTCCTTAAGGCCCAGTACTCAAGCCCTTTTCCTTAGTTTGCTCCATATTACAGTCATACCTTGGTACTCAATTGCTTTGAAACTCTTCAAATTTGGTATTTGATGTACTTTGTCAGGAAAATTTTGTCTCAATGTGGTACTCACCCTTTGTTTGGTGCTCAAAAATGAGCTAGAACTTGTCGATGTCAATTCCCTCATGATTCGCTACCCTTCCCAGTGAAAACAATTTGCGTGGTGCTTGTCACTTTCGGTTTTCATTTTGCCTCCCAGAACCAATTAATGATGAGTATCTGAGGTACCGCTGTAACCTCCAGGGTATGTTACCTGAAACTATGACTTCAATTCCCATCCCTTGAATGATCTCCAAATTTGGATTCTCCAATCCAAACTTCCATTTTGAGTCTCAGGCCCAATATCCAGCCTCACTCTGCCCACAGCTGGACTCTCCCTCTTTGTCTGCCTAGGGGTCCTCCTCCAGGGCTCATCTTCCCAGGCTTCTTCTGTGATTCATACTACCCACAGCTAGTAGCTTTAGGTCAAATCCCAGGCCATCCTATTTGCTGCTCTCTTTCAGCATCTTCTCTTATCTAATTCAGTATCGAGCCTCCTTAATATCATCTCTTAGATGACTTTCATATCATTTTCTTCAACTCATCCTTGTCTCTGCATCCACAGGACCAAACTGCCAGCATCTCTCATCTTGGGTACTGCAGGAGCTGTATCTGACATACAAGGTCATTGTCCACTTGTTCCTCTTTTGCAGCATCTCATTTTCTTATGTTCACTCCTTTGTGTGACATATTTGACTTGTGGGTCACACATGTTAAATTATGTAGAAACCCTACTATGAAATTAAGCCTGAAACTGGAGTCAGTGGGACACTATCCTCATCTGATGGTACAGAGAACTCTTAGATCCTATCACATATGATTAATCTTGCTGGATCTGGAGACTCTTGTCTGGATTTGATTTTGATTTCTATTTGTTCTCATTGTCTAAAAGCATGTAAAAAGAGGGCTTTATTTGAATTGTTTTTCCAAAAGCCCACTATAATAAATTATCACATAATCTTTCTGTCTAATAATAGATCATTTACTTTATGAACTTTTAAATTCAAAGTTTTACAGAACTACATGAGCACAAAGTATTTTTTCAAAGTACCATGGATTTACAAAAAACGTACTATATCAGACTTGGTACTTTTGATATAATAGTTTATGAGAAAAAGGCAATACTGGTAGCATCGCTGTTAGGGTTTAGATCTGGGGTTTCTGGTGTTATGATCTGGATCTATCAGGAGTCTGGAAGGCGACTAGATCATGGGGCTGCTATACTTATAATGAATGAGTCCACTGATGAGGTCATAGCTGACTTTCGGTAAGGATGTGGGGCTTGGTTAGAGGTAGGTCATTGCAGGCACAGCCTGGAAGGGTGTGTGTCCCTCCCTGATTCCTCCTTTTCTCTGTGTTTCTTGGCTGCCACAGTATGAGCAGGTTTCCTCTGAGCCAGGCCCTCCCACCATGCTGTTTCTGCCTGGGAGCCAGCTGACCTGGTACTATAACTCTAAGCCAGAATAAACTCTCCTCTTTTAATTTGTGGGTGTTAGGTATTTTTTCTCAGCAACAAAAAACTTACTAAAACAGATCTGAGTACTAGGAGTGGGGCTGTTGCCACAACTTTATCTGATCATGTGGTTTGGAAGCCTTTGGAACCGGTTTGTGTGAGAAATTTGGAAAGGTTTGGAGATGTCATCTAGAAAAACCCTAAAATGCTATAAGCTGAGCTTGATGGAGATTCTGGTTGGAGTTTAGAAGACCAGAATGCTGACAGAAACCCAGATAGTGTAAACTAGACTTAGGGGGTTTCAGTTGGAAACAAGAATTCCATTGGCAGTTGGACCACAGGCCACGTGTGTTATGCTCTGGTAGAAAATTTGTCTACATTTTACCTATGTCATAAGACTTTGCAGGAGACTGAGATTAAAGGCAGCAGACTAATTAATCTGGAGGATGAAATTTAAAGGCAGTCTATTCAGGTGGTGGCATGGGTATGTCTGGCTTCCTTCAGCCAGGTTTATAGTGAGAATCAGAAGCAAAAGCTCATTTCTAAAGTTTTCTGTTTTGCCAGGAGGGAAGCACCTTCAGGAGCAAAAGATAATATAGTTGCCAAAAAGATTAGCATAAAAAAGAAGCCATCAGTACAACAATAACTACTACTTGAGGGCATCTCAGGAATCTGCAAGATCACACCTGTTGCAGGCTCAAATGTATAAAAAGTGAAAGACTGCTTTGAGAAGAGTGATCCTTGTGTCCCAATTGGTTTTCTGGCATTCACAGTGCTCAACCATTGAGGCACTCAGAGGCCTCTGCAACCATGATGCACGGGAGCCTGACTAATAAACTTCTTCTCCTGTAAGTTGTGGGTGTTGGGTATTATGTCTCAGCAACAAGAAAGTGACTAAGACAGTCATCAATGGGCTCAGAAGCCAGGCAGACAGAAGGGAAATCCTGATCTGCTGATATGTCACTGAGTGACTCAGGCTGAGATTTCCACTTTGAGTCCTTTACTCACCTATAAAAACCCAGGAGCTGCTCCACCTTCCCCCACCTACTGATTCATGATGGCTATTATTGCCTTAATTTTGTAATAATTCTTTAGAGTTTATCAAGCATTTTCACAGATTTTTCCCTTCTGAGTAGCTCAAAAATGTATGGCATTTTAGGTGGGGTGTGTTTTTGTTTTTAAATTATTATGGGTGTTTTACAAATGAAACAATAGACCAGAGAGATTAAATGACTGCCTGAGTCCTAACAGATAACCTAGAAATAGCACAACACACTCTGCTTTCCACTCTAAATCCTATACTCTTTCTTCATTATATATTTGCACTAGCAAAAAATGTAGTTCTATAAATGAAGTTCTTATCAAAAAGCAAGATAGACACAGTTAAGACAGCTGCCACAATCACAGACTCCAATGGCACAGGGGCCTGGCAGGTAATGCAAACAGTGAAGCAGGCTAAGTGAATATTAACCATATTTTCTCTTTTCCAAAGAAACACCATCTTTCTTATTTTTCTTGAAAGACATAATATATGCATTCCTTTATAAAATTGTTCTTTCTTCTTAACTCGACCTTAAGAAAACCACAGTACAAAAGCAATGACAAATGATGATTGCAATGTGATGGTTGGGGAGTAAATAGGGTGGTGGCCGAGGCAAACTATTATTATTCTGCACCACCCATGTTGGGTGCTTGCTACTGTGCTTTTAAAAGTCATGACATCCTCTAAAGAGACAAAGTTCTATAATTTTTAAAAGGGAAAGAATGGGGGGGTCCATTACTCAGTGTCAACCTGCAAGACCTGTGTGGATACCATAGATGTAGGAGATAGAACTAGTGTTAATGTTTTATTAATTGTCTACAAACTGAAGGATGAAACAGATCATGCCTACTAAATTTGAGAAGGCTTTCATCTCCACAGGGTTTCCAATATTATCCAATATATGTGCTTAATAGAACCTATTTAATTACATAAGTTCTTTACGCAGTATCAGTTAAAAAATCCTTAGACTGTTCAGTGATCTTTAAGATGCAGTCTCAGTTATCTGCACTTGTTTTCTCATTTATTAAAAAATCATTGTGGTAATTTAAAGCATTTACAGAATTTGGAAGGGTAAGATTCACTTATCTTGGGCTCATGATTCTGTACACAACTTCTAGCTTGGAAAGCATCTCAAAAATGGAATTCCCCTTAAAGATACGCGCGCACACACACACACACACACACACACACACACACATATATGGTCATCAAGTTTGAGTGTGAAGCCCCAGATGGTCTATCAGTATCAACAGAAACTACTTTTCTTGCCAGCATGAATTTCATAAACTAGAAATCATTCTCTGGCATGCGAAGGCAGATGTATCAAAGGTACACATACTTATTACTATATTTTCAGTATTGTTCATTACACGGACCATAAAACATTATTTTAAAAACTAACACTGAGTGTTTAAAATGAACTACTTATTTTTTATAGCAAAAGCACTGAAGCCTTTCCAGAAAGACTGATCTGCACTTCCATATGTCCATGCGAGACAAGGCGGTGACTGCAGGTGCGCTGGGTGGGCTTTGGGAGCAGGGCAACACTGACAGCAAACCTCTGTGCTGGGCTTGACTTTTATATTCTCCTTTTTTCTTTGTGATAATACAAATTTCTGGGATTCAATACCGGTTTCATTGCTAATAACCTAATAACTACAAATGCAGAGGAACAGCTATATAAACATAAATGCCACTGTATTATTGACAAAATAAGGAAGCAAGGCTTGTAGCTTCAGTAGCTTCTCTCTGTCTCTCAGAGGAAGAAGGGAGAGAAACAAGAGCCATGGCTCTTCATCACACTACTACAAAGACTTTCTAAAATCGGTACAATGGGAACTCAGTGTTTGAAACTGACGACAAGCAGGGGATGCACCACACTTTTAATAGCCTTGGGGCTTCTGCAGGGGGCAAGGTGGGTAAAGCAGGTTGGGATCAGGAAGTAGAGCTCAATGAGCATCTGACATCCCTTTGAGAAATTTAAAAGTTCCATCATGCTGAAGAGCAGACCTCATCCTCAATAAACGTTTGCCACAATTCTACATTATACATTTTTGGTAACTTTCAAAGTTCTATTTATTTCAAAAAAGATAGGTAATGTGATATTCTAGCCATCAGATAAATAAGTCTCCATCAAATGCAAGTCATGGGATTCAAGGGAAAATTACTGATCAATCTTGAACTATATGAGGCTTAACTGATATTGTGAAAATACTTTTAACAGTGGAGGAAATCAATGAAGATTTAACAAGGTTTTTGTTCTTTGCACAGGTTCTGAAATGGCTTCTTACCCATTATAAAAAGCCTTTTGGAGTTAAAATGTGCACTTTACTGTCTCTGGTTCTTTTCTCCTGTTGACTCCTTACATTAAGTAAGCCGCAGCTGCTGCCAGGCTCTGTCAGCCTCTTTTGGTGACAGCATCTGCATTCAGTACAAGATACACACAGAAAATAAGCTTTTTCCCATTTCTATTATCGTGCTGCAGCAGGGAAAGAATGCACAACACTAAACTTTGTGAGTAGCATTGAAGGTCCAGCTGATGTTCTTTAACAGCAAGAAATAAGCCAGGTATAGTGGTGTATCTCTGTAACCCCAGCACTTTGGGAGGCTGAGGCAGGGGGATCACATGTTTTAGCCCAGCCTGGGTAACGTAATGACTTAATGAGATCCTGTCTCAAAAAATAACAAAAGGGCTGGGGAAGAGCTCAGTGCAAAGGTCCTGGGTTCAATCTCCAGCACAACCCTCACACAAAGCAAGTAAAGAATTTGGCTGAAAAGCTGATTTTTGTATCTAAGAAAATGTTAATATGTATTGCATTTGCCTATTTGCCTAATACTTTTGAACTTCAAGCCTCACCTAGAAAAGTTGAGTTGCATTTAGCTTGTTCTTTAAAGGGACAGTTGTGAGCTATAGGTAGGTGGAGAAGATTGCACAAATATCACAAATCTTCCCCTCCTAGTTCCTCACTTCTTTCAGTGTGACTCTGAAGGTCTTTTCACTGATAAATGTTGTCTATTTCTCTACTATTAATTCTGGGTTGGCTTTGTGACTGGGTTTGGCTCACATAAGGAGTGGAAACAAGACTGTGTCAATTTTGAACCTAGTCCATAACCTTTGCATGCTTCCTCCCTCACTCTTGGAACCCTGCTGGGAATAATCCCACAGTAACCTGTTGGCTGGTGAGAGACATGCTCCTAGTTGTCCTCATTGTCCCTCAGCCAATCCTCGGGGCAGAGACACACAGTTGACTGCAAGTGAACCACAGACTCATGAGCCTAACTGAGATTACAGAAACTGCCCAGCTAAACCAGCTCAAATGAGGAAAGCACAGAACTGGGAGCTATATAACTGGCTATTATTTTTAAACTTTTAAAATGTGGGGTGCTTTGTTACGCAGTAAGAGGTAACTGATATAGCAGGCATGATTAACCCCAATGTCGTGAAGAGAGGCATTGTAATTTGTTCAAGCTCAATGAGCTGGCAGATGATAAAACTATCAGGTTATCATGCCTGCTGTAAGGCCCATACTCTTAATTTACTCCACCATACTGATTCATCTTTTTGGTTTTCATGTATCTAAATGAGAATGTCTGTGTGAGTGCCCTCTACATGCTTAGTGTTGGACTTGATGTATTTCCTACATTTAGGGAGCATACAATCTCCATTTTGTTTTTGACTAATGAAACTGCGTGTTGATGGCTTTGCTCGTGGCTGTACCTGAAATGCATTTTCTACTTTTGAAATCTGCTCAAAAGTAACCACTTCTCAAGAATCTCCCTTGATTTCCCAAGACAGAATTACATTTTTTTTATCTGTGGCTGATTGCAAAACAACCACAAATGCTCACTCCTTCTCTGATCCTTGCTCTTTGCAAAGTAAGGTTTTAGTACTTTCTAGCAAGACACGATATCTCCTTCACCAGCCCTCGAATCTCAACTGGCCTTGTGACTTGCTCTGGGCATGAAATGCGGCACAAGTGAGCGGGTGGCAGTTCTGAGAGGAGGCCTGAGGCACCTTGTATACTACCATCCATTCTCTAGGGAACCCCAAGTCTGTTTCTCCAACAAGCCTAGGCTAGCCTGATGAGGGATGAGAGACCGTAGAGACTAGAGCTCGGTCAGCCAGGATGTCTTAGCCGAAGACTGCAGACATGTGAGAGGAGCCTGGCCGAGATCGGCAAAGATGAAGCACAGCTGATCATTGTCACACACAGGGCACAGCCCAGCCCAGCCTGAACTGCCCATCAGAGCAAATGGTCACTGAATGCCACTGAGCTTGTGTGGAAGGCAGAGACAAGGGATATCTATTGTACTTTTTGGATAAGAGATCCTTTGTACTCTTACAGTATTTTAAAACTGAGTTTTAGAATAACCCATGTATTCAATAAATGTCACTGAATGAATGACTGAATGGCTAAATATCCAATTACAAAAAGATAAGATTTTTCTAACAAAAGAGAACTCTGACTTTTTACTTTGAAATGAGTAACTTCTGCCTTTCCTGGCTGTGAGTTAGAGCAGTGCTCTGTACAGGGCCCAATACTTAGCGGGTGTGTTCTATAAATGTTAGCTGTTATCGATCCTGGTGTGTGAAACAAGATGCCAAACAACAAAAGCCAAAGCAAACACCATGTACACAGACATGTGGGATGTTTTTCTTAAATGCTTTCAAAATCAGGACAAATTCTCCTGATACTTGTAGGATGGAGATTTAGTGCAAGGGACATACAGTTTTTTTCCTTCAGATATTGGTGAGCTGCTTTTTTTTTTTTTTTTTTTTTTTTTCTTTTTGGTGGTTGTTGTTTTGTTTTGAAATACACTCCTTTAAATGGCTTCCCAGCTCTTCAAGCTATCGGACTACAAAGGGCAGGAGGGTTCTGCTATGGGAAGATCGTGTCTGAGGCTCCCCTGCTTTCTCAAGCCTGGGAATTCTCAGCTTGAGCTGCACATCAGAAGCACCTGGGGAGCTTTAAAAAATGTTCCAGAGATGGATTTAATGAGTTTGGGCTATGCCCTGCACATGAGGCCTTTAAAAAAGCCCCTTGGGTGATTTTCCCGAGTAGGTGAAGTTGAGAACCACTACTCAACCTTTCTCCAGAGTGCTTCCACCAGTCAAATGGTTATTGTTGGATTTAACTTTAAAGGCAGTCCTAAATAAGCCACGTTTTAAATATGCCTATAATCAAAACCTAGAACTGAAGTAGTACAGCTGGAAAGTATTTCTTATAATAGACAATGACTGGTTCAAAAAGAATTAAGAAATCAGGATGAAACAAGTAACGTCCTGATGATTAACTTGACAAGCATATTATGAAGCACTTGGTAAGGACTTAAATGTCTTAAAAGCCTTGAATATAATTAGGTATTCACAATTTTGCTCTAAATTAAATAACAACACCACAGCCTGTATTAAATAATATATCAAAGCTAAATTACATTTGTATTATAACCTAAAAGTACATTAAAATCTAAAATCTCTCTAAAAATGTATGCTATCACACACATAAAAATACTACCATAAATTAAGGTACAATTAGTATTCTAATATTATTTGGGGTTCAGATTCAACTTGGGGTATTCAAAAAGCAGTCTCTTCTTCCTAGTACATATATGACTTTTATATGGCAACTCTTACATGTAAATTGTTATTTTCAGCAATTATTTAATTAGTTTTTGGTAGCATTCAGAAATATTGAAACAATGGTAAATCATTTTCTTATAAACTATGTAACGAATGCAAATTGCTTTGATGCCAAAATTTCATCACCAATAAATTCTGTAGCTGCAATCACAAATGGACCTCCAACACACTATCAGTCAGACTTTTCTAAGTCATAGGCACCTCAGAAGAAAAATCTAGTTTGATCTTCCGACGTCACAGATAGGGAAAATGAGATCCAGAGAGGCTGAACAAGTAAAGCCACAACCCCAACAATGAATGGCTGGGAACAGCCGAGTCTGCACCTTTTCTCCTCTCTGGAGGTAATTGGAAGACAATAGAGAAGAGTGTTCCAGCTCTACAAAACCAGGTGGCAGAGCTGGATGTGGTCCCCAGCTTTCACCAAACACTTACGTTTACCAACTTCTGCTATAGATGTTATGTTGCATAGAGGATTTTGACAAGAGAAATTATCACATTATACTACAATTGTTACTACAAAACATGGTGAAGTCTCTGATAGTCATTTAATACATTATTTATAAATATATTTGCAGTATTTTTCTAGTCTATTAGGATCTTACATTAGCATATTATAATTAATGATAGATATATCATTATTACTTATAGTCCATACTAAATTTACATTTCCTTAGTCTATATCTAATGTCTCTCTGTTGTTCCAGGATCCTGCATTACATTTAGTTTGTTCTATTTTTCATTGAAAGAGAGACAGAGACAGAGAAAGTGAGACACACACACACACACACACACACACACAAACAGAGAGAGAGAGAAACATATGAATTTTTCTTTTCAGCTAATTAGGAGCAAAATCCTATAAATTGGTGAGTAGTATGAGAATTCTCTAATATAAAAGAAAAGGGCATATGTTAATGAGGAGATCTGGAGTTTTGATTACGAGAAATACACTGTGGATAAGAGAAAGGTTAGGTTAAAAAGAACGCGACATTTGGAAGGTCCTGGCAACACGGTTTCTGATTTCAACATAGATAAATGAAATCTAAAAAAGCAAAGGATAGCGCAGAGTAGTGTGAGAATTTAAAGTAATAACAGGCAGTTCACATAAAACCAAAGTAATACTGTGCAATTTGCCATCATTTGCTTTAGGGAAGTTTGCGTTTTTAAAACCCATAGAGATTCAGTGATAGTTTCCTTGCCAATATTTATGTAAAACATTTTCCAAACAAGACTGATTCATCTTACTCTGAAATGAATTGTTAGATCACAACAGAGAATGTTAAAGCGTTTGCATCTCTTATAGAAATGCCAAACATTTTACTTTGCCTGATGCTGCACTATAAATAGGGAGATTCAAATGCTAAAAATGTTATCCAATTGCCAAACATAGTTCTTTAGCATCTACTTTCCCAGTACCAATGACTTGTTCTTCCAAAGTTTGAAAGTGAAAGCTACTTACATTTCAGAGAAATGCTATATCTAACTTCAATTAATGAAATATATATATTATGTATATTTCTTTTTGTTTATATCATTTTCATTGAAATACTTCTTTAGATATTTACTGACATTTTGTTAAAGAGTAGATACCCTGATGACAGTTGAGTTTCTAAATTAACTGGAATAGCCAAGCAGCATCAGTATCATTGGAAAATAATGCTGATCTAAATCATTTTTAATTTTGTTAGCTGCATTTGAATGTAATAGTGGATGTAAAATTATTTGCTGTAGTAAAGTCAGAATTTGAGAACTATTAACACATGAAACAGGACAATATAAATAATGTCCCAATATCCAAGAATAAGAGGAAATTAAAATTAAACTCTAGAAAAATCTTAACAGATTAAGAAAAATAGGACTTCTTAAGAAAGAAGTCAGCTTTTGTAAACAGGGAGGGAGGAGGGGTGGTGAGGGGAGGGGAATGGGAAAAAAAGAAGCAACAATATATGTAATGTACGGGTACAAATCCCCTATGATGAATGGTATCACTATGTACATCTAAAATGTACCATTAAAATAAAATTAAAAAAAAAAGAAAGAAGTCACTTTTTATTGTCAAAAGAACAATAAATGAGTTCAAGTGGGAAGGGGAACAAAGTGGGGAGAGGGAAAGGAAGGGAGGGACAAGAAAAAAAGAATAGAAGGAAAAAAATGGAAACAAAGCTTTTGTAAATATGGAAGGGAAGAGGGGTTGAAGGGAAGGGAGTTGGAATGGGAAAAAAGGAGAAGCAAGATCTATCATGTACAGGTACAAATTCCCTATGATGAATGTTACCATTATTTATATTTAAAATGTACCACTAAAATTAAAAAAAATGAGTATATGTCACTGATTTATGATTGGCATTTCAAGACAGTATAGATACATCTATATACCTTGCAAAAGTAGAAAGAGCATGAACAGTGTAAGGATTTGTATATGGTACTTAGGATCAGCATTCCTTTGAAGAGGCCGTCACCGAAACAGGAAACTTCAGATCCGTGACATGGACACAGCCAAGTGGGGTGACATCTTCCAGTTGACCGACCGTCCCACTGGTCTTCAGTCTTCCACAACTCGCCAGACCTCACATTTATAGTCATGTACTCAAGTATGGTAAGATTTCCTTTAAACTGAATATAAATGATTATGGCAACAGCTTTTCTTGGCTACATTGAGAGTCACCTATTTTGACTTGCAGAATTAAATTTCTGCCAAACTCCACAGGTTAAAATAATGAAAAGATCTCCCATGGAGATGCATAAGAAACAAATTAAGTAAAATTATTTGATTGGGGTAAATTATTATTAAATATAGTATCAAGTTCATTTAAATATGAACTTTACTCATATTTTGACTTCTTCCTACTTAACATGTGTTAATTTAATTCATTCTAAAACAAAATGCATGATTTGTAGACAACTTTTGAAATGATGTAATAGTATATTCTTGATTTGAGGACTAATTATACAAGTTTCAATTCCATTGAATACATCATAATATCAAAAGAGACAAAAGTTGTTTTATTAACTCATGTTTTGGATATCTTGCATTTCGGACAAAAACAAACTACAATAATTCTTGGCTTTAATTATAAAATGAGACAAGATGTAAAGTTTCGACTGCTATTTTAATTAAGCAAATCTCTGTAATTAATATACATCATGTTTCATTTGACTGTGTTGTTGGCTTACCAGGAAGAGTACGATGATGGACACACACACACACACACACACACACACACACACACACACACACACACACAGAGTCCTCAGTCACCTGGGGCTGTTGGAGACCACTGCATTGAGAGGTTCCTGTGCTGCTCAGGAGAAAGTGGGAGCACACAACCTTAAGAAGCCGTAACACCAGGTTCAGTCAGAGGTTTGCATAGTGCTTTGAACCTTTGCCCTTGCAGTTGTTGCCTTCAGAGTACTGGACTTGGTGGGTACAGTATCCCTTGCACTGTCCCTAGCAGTGAGCTTCCTATATCAGTGCACGTCTTTAAATGTGTCTTTCATCTTAGGCGGCACACACTTGCTTCTGAGAATCACCAAAGACGGGCATAGATTAATGTGCATTTACACCGATGTGAGTGCTAATACACGAGGAGCAATATCAAAGCAGGTCTTTCATACTTCCATAAAGTATTTCTAAACTTCTGTGATTGTAATTCTTAACAGTCCGGGATTTAGACAGGCATATTCTTCCTTTAAAGACCTTGTTTCCACAGAGTACATCCATAATGCAATGAGAAGAAAGGAATCACTGGCAGGAAAACTATTCCCCCAAGTTGTGACTTGCATCTCAATAATGAGAAGCCATTAAAATATTTTTTTTTTTAAAACCCTAAGCTGATCTATTCCTTAGAATTTTGAGATTTCCCACTGCTCTGCTATTTTCCCATTCTGTATGCACAGCACAGATTCCTGCCAGGCCTATTACAGTGAGCAAACAATGTCTGCTCTGTCAGAACAGAGAATGAATAGTATCACAAAATTCTCCTCTAATGTACAGCCTACATCCCCCCCACCCCAAACCCTTCAGAAGAGAAAAACCAGGATGAGGGAGGAAAACCCAACTCCCCTTGCCAAGCGGAAACTGCCTTCTAGGACACTAAGGGCTGAGTAATGTCAACCACATATGAACTTCTAAGGAGAGAAAGTTGACGAGTATATTTTCTTTTAAATTGGATCATACATTTTTACATTTCTGTGTATGCAGGTATGCCGTATCTTTATAAGGAAAGAAGGAGACATTTCACCAGGTAAAATTTCAGGGATTAGCAAAAACAGCTTATCACAACAAACTGAGTATCAACAGGGGAACTCCACAGAAACGACACAGAAATTTGCGTTAAAATATCGGCAGCTAATTCATGAATGTGGAAGGTGACTGTGAATCCAGCTGGTTCTGTGAAGCCTTGATTCCCACTAAGCTCCTGATTCCTAAAGGAAGAACCCCAAGGTGTTCCTCTGAAACACAGGGCATGATGCTGACAGATATGTCTTTGGTATTAGGGTCTGTCTGTCTGTCTCACACGCTCATCCTCACTCCACAAGAAGCATTAAGGATCTGATTTTCCAAAGCAAGAACTTACTAACGTATTTCTCACAAACCAATGAAAAACTTACTTAATAAGTGTTTTCACAGAAGAACATGGATTTCCTTAAAATTGTCCTTATTTGTAAGTCTTAGTGGCTGTAAACTATTGAGTCACCTTTTTCCCCTTGTGACAAGAATACAGCATATATTTTATTAAGCCTTTAAAGGGAATTATCTAACTCATTCCTCATAAAGGAAGAAACGCTTTTATAGCCCAGCCACACTGGCTTCTGTTTTCATGAATGTCTGCAACAAGAAAGCCCAGCCTCCCTTTCTCTCCCCTTTCCCACACATCTGCGCTGCAGCCTGACAAGCTCCAGACTCTGAGGGCAATTCTCCTGGTAACACATTTAGCAGAGGCTGCAGGATACCCCAACAGCTCTGCTCTCTTTTCTTCTCCCCTCTCTCCCTGCCCAGGTCTGTATTAGGATAAACAATTAAACCTTTGTGCCATCTGAAAATTCTACCGCTGTGCCCCCAGATTGGTACAATGGTAATATTTACCTTGGAGAGATGCTGGTTCAAAAAAGTATTCCAAGCTTTGGCAATGTATCTGTTTGAAATGTTGTTATGGTGACAGTCTCTTCTTTCTTGGCCTATAACCAAAGAGAAAGAAAAAACGGCAGATAGATATAGGCTGCCAAAGATACTTGCCCAGTATACTGTAAAAATGTTGGCATATTTAGGCTAAACACTGAACTTTATGTTCCTTCCTGAACAAAGCAAACTGTACAGGTTTAATTACTAAAAACTAAAGAGGTACAACTACAAATATCGGTGACTAAACACAAAATTGTCTCTAAAATAACTGCTAAGTCAGTATCTAATCAAATACAAATCACTGTACTTGCTCTTTCCCTATTTTTCCCAGTTTATGACAAATTTGTGTGCTATAGTGGTAATATTAGAACTCAAATAACTATTATCTGAATTTGAGATGAAATAAGTGATTTATTTGAAAAGAGCATTTGTGCTTTATGGCAAGGTGAGCTGGATTTAATTCTGATAACTTCTTATCAAAAGGAGATTCTGGTGCAGTGTGAACAGCATGACCCGAATGACCTGTGGATCCAAACCCGAGGCGTGTGCCACTGTTCTGTTGTTAAAGTGGGAGAGAGGTGCAGAAATGGAAGAGGTTACAGGGACGATTTCCCTGATCCTACCTGAGGTTCTGCGCTACTTCTGCTTGGCCCCTCCTCCATCCCCATTTCCTCTCTGGCTTTCTTCCCATCCTTCAGTAAGTATCTCCTATGTTGGACGTTTACTTTACAAAATACACCAGGATAGGTGCAATGTGAGAGAGAGGAGAGGGAATGAATGAATGAATGAATGAATGAATGAATGAACATACTAAGGAGAATATCCTGGCTGTTGACTAAAATTCAGCACCTTTCAATTACTTCAGCAGACTGAAGTACAATTTCTGATTTTCGATATAAAAAACCGGGCACATGAACCTTGGAGATCACGATCTACTGATGTTCTTGTGGCTCTATTACCATCTCAGACTGTGTTGATTTCCTCTGTTGCAGCGCCGACAGATTATTTATATTACCTTAAGGTGCACCTATTGTTTCCCTGCCAGTTATCAGGTGAGAAGGCTGCCTTTTGTTTGCCATTGAATTCAACTACATGATTATTTTCTTTTTAAACATAAAACTAAAAAGATCAGAACCAGACACACAATCATGGGCTGTCTGGCTCCACCTGACTCTGGGTCTTCCTCTGTCGGTCACGCCAAGCAGGAGCACAGCGCTTCACTGGGCGGAGTGCTTGACAGATGAGCAAGTTGCCAGGCCACCATGCTACTCTTTCATTAAACTTTAAACCAAACCTCCTTCTACCCCCAATACACAGATATATTTAGATGTGGGTTCCAACTGTAAACCTCTCCACTTTTCCATGTCAATGGTTAATCTCAGAGAACTGTCTTAAATTAGTTAGAAATACAAGCAAGATTTAAACCACCAAATTAAATTGCAGTAGGTAAAAAAAAAAAAGATTTTTTTCTTAAAAAGTTAAATTTTACTAATACAATTTAGAAACAATATTTCAATGAGTTTTCTCTATTATTAGATATGAATAAAGGGTTTGATTAGACAACTGAATATAAATTGACTTAATTTAATAATGTAAAAATGGTATATAATTTTGCATTTTCATAATAGAAATTTTACGAACTAAAACTATTGCAATGAAACAAAGTAGTGAACACAGTGCAGTATCATCATAAAGACAGACATATAGATCAACGAACAGAACTTCGCCTCCTAAGAAATAAACTGCTATTGGTAATTACATGTACTGTCATTCCTTCACCTGTATAGTCAGTTGATTTTTTTGACCAAGACGCCAAGACTTCAGTGGGGAAGGACTAGTCATTTCAACAAATGATGCTGGAACAATAGACAGCTATATGCAAAAGAATGAAGTTTATCCTTAATTGAGCTGGGGATTTAGCTCAGTGGTAGAGCACTTGCCTAGCAAGGACAAGGTGCTGGGTTCGATCCCCAGCACCACGTCCTATAAGAATGAAGTTTATCCTTAATTTAGGCAATATAAAATGTTAATGTAAAATGGATAAAATACCTGAACATGTGAAGTTAAAACTATAAAACTCATAGAAGAAAACCTAGAGGTAAATCTTTTTGTTTGTTTGTTTTTTGAGACAGGGTCTCGCTATGTAGTTCAGGCTGGCCTTGAACTCACTATGTAGCCAAGACCGGCCTCAAACTCACAGCCATCCTCCTGCCTCAGTCTCCCAAGTGCTGGGATTACAGGTGTGTGCCACCATGCCTGGACTGAGGTAAATCTTAATGAGTTCAATTTTGGCATGACAATTTAGACATGACACCAAATGCACACGCAACAGAAGAAAAAATAAACTGGACTTCATCCAAATAAAAACAAGTGTGCTTTAAAAAACACTAGAGTATGAAAAAGATAATCCAAAGGATAAGAGAAACTATGTGTATATCACTCAGTAAGGAACTTGTATGTATAATAAAGAACTTATATAACTCAATTAAAAAAACCCAAATAACCCAACCAAAGATAGGCAAAGGACATGAACAGTTATTTCTCCAAATGAGATATACAAATGGGCAATAAAACCTGAAAAGATGCTCTACCTCACTGTCAAGTGCAAATTAAAACCACAGTGTAGCCACTCTGCTCACTAGCATAAAAACACCTAAGATAATAAGAAATGTTGGGAAAGATACAGAGAAATCAGAAACTCAAGCCCTGCTGCCAGGAGTACAGAATGATGTAGACACTTTGAAAATAGTCTTGTAGCTCTTCAGAAGCATAATGCATAGCCTTACCTTTTGACTCAATAATTTAACTTCTAGGTACACACCAGGAGGAATTAAACACGTGTTCATACAAAAACTTATACATGTTTATAGCAGCATTACTCTTAAGAGTCAAAAAGTGGAAACAACCCAAATGTCTATGAATTGGTGAAGAGATAAACAAAATGTGGCATCTTATTATAAAAGAATATGATTCAGCTATAAAGAGAAATACTGATACATGTTACAACATAGATACATGCTGAACACTTTTGGTAAAGAAGCCACTGACCAAAAAATTCATGTACAAGTTTAATTTCATTTATAAGAAACATCCCAAATGGGCAACTGTACAGAGAAAAGATTAGTGATTGCTTAAAGATGGGGAAAACTGGCATGGGGAGCTGACAACTATTCTAAAAGTGATGGCTGCATAACTCTAAATATATTAAAGCCCATTAAATCTCATACCTTAAGTGATGAATTGTATGGTATGCAAAATGTATCTCAATAAAACTCTGACTGAAACAAATTCCAAGAGGTGTGGACATTCTAACATCAGGAATTGCCAGACAACCTCAAGGAAATGTTTCCAAGTGCTGTTGTAGTTGATCCCTGGAGTTGCTGCATTGAAGCAGGCAGCTGAGCAGCACTGCAAACTCTCCTGTCTGACTGAGCCAGTCTGAGTAGAGTTCTGCACGAATCGAATGTGCCTTCCAGCCCCCTTACATCTGCATGACTGTCTCTCTGTGTGGACAGTAATCAATGCACATGATTGTTGGCTCAAACAGAAACCTTCTGCTTTAGATAGCATTTTCTTTTTCTATTGAAAGGCATTTTAGAACTTTTGAAATCAGGTATTTGCTCAAGTAGGACCACTCCACCTACACATGTAAACCAGCAGAACGCCAAGTTCAGCACTGTTTCTTCTACATGTCTCCCACTGATGGTTGCCATGGGGCCTGTCAGCAGGTTCTCAACACTGATGGTAACATGCACAAGAAGGCCTGAACAAGTGAGCTCTGGGGGTTTATGAGTTTACCAGCTAACCTGAAGCCTGTGACTAAAGCCACTTGGAGACTGTGGGATGGAAGAAGCCCTTCATTGTGGAAGGGAATGTGACACGGTCTGGCCTACATTTGGTTTATTGGTTTCTTTCCATAACAATATAAAGAATAGTAATTATGTGGATAACACTTGCATGTCGGAAACATTGCTGTGGTAATAGGAATGACTGGTAGGTAATACTATTTCCTTTTTCGTTTTCAGGAATTTTGAGTACGAGTATCTTTATTATAGCAATATCCTCAAATCTACTTTGATTTTTAAAAATTAGTTCACTTAATTAGTATGGAAATATTGAGTGATTAGTGTATTTCAGGAAGTATGATCCATTTAGTGCTTGCTCGGTACTTGGAAACACAGGAACAGAGCAAGCTGAAACTTGGAAGTTTAAGGTGCAAGTATGACGGAAGCATGGGAACCACTCCTGGGCAACCAGCTGCATTGGGAGCAATTGAGGCTGCTGGGAGTGCAACGGTGGCACAACCCCAACGGTCAGACCAAGGCAATGCCATTTCGGCAAGGGGGATCACAATTCAACACTAAAGCCAGCCAATACTGTGCAAGACTCCACTATGGGTGAGACACAGGGAGAGTGTGATCAGCACGTGACATGCCCCACTGGACAGTGGAGTGTATTCAAACATCCTGTTTCCTGCTGTAGTCAGAACATATTTCAATTTGGGGAGGGCAAGACAATACATGCAGAGGAACAAATGGTGGGCAAACAGTAAGGCAAGAAAAGAATACGAGGGACGGGATCATTTTCTGGCTTTTCTCTTCTAACTGATTAAACTCAAAGGCAACTGCCCAGATGAAGTAGCACATGACTTCTACTGGTCTGCACACCATAATTTATTGAGGAAGCCAAAGATCACATGAGTTTTTTTTTTTTAACCAGCTATATTATACTGTTGACTCGCATGATACTAGACTTCACTAAAACAAATCTAAATTTCTTTCAAATAGGATGCTGTTAAACCACATCTCTCCTTGTTGCCCTTTGCAATTTCATTTGGGCTCCTTCCATGATTCCTGTGGCAGTTCTGCTTCTTAGCTTTGTTAAACGTCAAGATTCCCAAATCCTGCTTCTGTCACTTGTTACAGGAGCTATCTCTTCAGTTTAAGGTCACACATTCAGAGGGTTTTACCCAAGTGGGGCCTAGTGTTGACTGACACACGATTAGGATAAAATACCAAAAATCTCCCTCCAGGAAGGTAGCAATTTACTAATCAGTTCCTCTGGGTATACCCACCAAACCAGCTATTAATCCAGCTAACGACACACACCCTTCAATCTGTCCAAATGATAAATGTTAGCAATTTAATGTGCTTTTTTTTTGGCAGCACTGGGGATTGAACCCCGAACCTCTGCACTAAGCAACATCCTCAGCCCTTTATTTTGAGGCAGGGTCTTGCTAAGTTTCTAAGTTGTCCAGACTGGGCTCAAACTTGTAGTCCTTTTGCTTCAGGCTCTCAAAGTGCTGGGATTACATGCATATGCCACCACACATGGCTTTGATATACTTTTGGTTAAAAAAATGTAAAACATAAACTAATGCTATTTCTTATTAATACACTGGAATTCCATGGTAGGTTTAATAAGTTAAGAATCACACCTCAAAGCATGGACATTTGATTAAAATTTCAATATTATTCAGTGCACAGCAATCAGGGAAGAAAGGTATATTGAATATGCTCAATGGTACAGCAATTAAAGTTGGTTGCTGAAGACAATGTATGTGGTCCAGGGTGTACTGTGCAACACGGGAAAACATGACCAACCACGGCTCCTCCTTCCTCATCCGAGAGTTCTTGTTCTTCTTGCTGGTTTCCCCTCTTGCTAAGCTCCCTCGTGATGTTGGCTGTTTTCTCTTGCTGGCCCTCCCAGCTGTGGCTTTCATCGCCCCTGCCCCCAGCTGCGCTGGTGCACACTTTCAGCCTTCCTGGTATTTACTGAGTTAACAGTTCCAGTCTTCTGCCATTTGATGTCTCCTTCTTCACCATTCACACATTCGAGCAGCTGAAACCCCTGAGGTACGCAAAGCAACGGTCCATTAAGAGAAGAGTTTCAGGGTTTTATTTTCCTCATGGCAAACAGAAAAATGGAAGAGACAAGAAGGGACAATTCACAGAGATGCCCAAGAGAGGCCACTGTGAAGATAAGATGAGGGTTAAAAAAAACCGAACCATATTCTAAATAAGCATCAAAAAGATTAGAAATACGACACTAGGAAAATCGTTCCTTCTGAAAATCCTCTCAAAGGTGCAGTTTAAGAAAATAATCTCCCTTCCAAGAGGAACATATTTTTCTTCAATTCTAGGGAGCTGAAGATAAAAATCCTTAAATGTATTCTTACATTATCTACAGTCTACAGGATCCAGGTAAGATTGATACGATTATAATACATACATTGAGCTATTAACGAATGACATTTTGTTAGCAAAAACCTTCTATTTCTAAGTATGCAACTCGGAAAGAGGCTTAAAGCAGCATAATTTAGTGTGAGCCTTATCTGTAGGCATTATCCCAAGTGTGACTCAGCTATGAATTTCTTGGAGTTTTAATGTTGGAAGACAAATCATCAAAATAATAAAGTGTTCAACAGGGAAAAAAAAATCTCTCTTGTTGGGAAAGAACAGAATAGTTTATAATATGTAAATGTGATGTATTTAAGGAAAACTCTATAGCATACTTCTCAGATATCTGAACATAAAGCAATGTAACACACACATTAAAAAGATTAGCTTCCATGTATAAAGGTTGCTTTAATGAACTAAAGATATGTAAAATGATGCCTTGAATCACTAGTTTATAAACTGGTAGTAAAAGAAATATTTTAAGATATTCTCTTTTAGACAATGTAAATAAACATGGAATAACTACAGCAATCAAAGGGGGGATTAATTCACTAACTATTTTCTTTACTCACCTGTCAGTATTGTTTCCCTGCTTATGAATAAAAGGTTCGAGAGTAAGTTATCACCCTAGCCCCTTCTCCTCTGCATATTTGGGAAGCTGTCTTCTTCACTGGGACTTTCTGTGCCAGCCATGCGTCTCTAGCTTGGCTGTTCTTTGCCTTGTGGTGGCATCTCCTTGGGCAGACACTTGACTCCTGCCTTGTCTATCACACGGTCTCCATCAGCCTTCAGATGTGCCCTGATGAGAAGTAACTCCTCCAAGTTGCTTTCTCTAGTCTGGGACCCCCAAGCAGTAGTGGATGTGGAGGGCTCTGCTGACCAGGCTTTCCCCACAGAAGTTACATGGGTGAGTATAATATGGGAGGAGGCACCCAAGGAAGCCAAGGAAGGTGTGGGTCAGGAAATGGGAGTTTTCCCAGGTATGGCTTGGAGATCCCCAACCCAACATCATTGGAATCTACTTTGAAGTCCCAGCCAGAATCACTTGGGAATAGAAAGGACTCCTGCCCACTGTTCTTGTGGATCTGCAGAAGTGGTGTGCTGTCTGTGTTGTCCCAGGGAAGTGCTGCCTGGGGGTCACCAAAGGAGATTCATGTAGGTTCATTTCATGTGCCTGACAGTATGCACACTATGGAAAACTCACCTGCAAAGTCTAAGAGGGGTGTGTGAGGCCCTGTGTGAATAGGGTTGGGTAGGTAGGTTGGCATTCTGTACATGGATCACACAGGACAGAAAAACTATAGCTCTCTTTCTGAAAATTATAGCTCTCTTTCTTTCTCTCTGTAACATATCTCTGTGTATCTCTATATGAAGCATGATCGAAAAGTATGGTGGATGTTTAAATTAAATTTTATTACAGTAAAAGACACATGGCCCATAATCCCCCTCAAAATACTGCCCCTTGCTTTGAATACACTTATCCCATTGTTCCTGCCACTTTTTGAAGCAGTTCTGGAAGTATTTTTTTTGTGTCTTTAGTTGCACTGTAAGCTGCCTTGATGTCCTGAATCAATTCAAAACATTTACCTTTCACGGTCATTTTGACTTTGGGATGAGCCAGACGGTGCACAGTGCCAAATGTGGTAAATAAGGTGGATGAGGATACAATTACATTTTAAGAGACTTCTTTCATTGGATGGCTCTCAGCAACAGTACTCACTATACTTCTGATCGCACCTTGTAAAGATACTCCTATATACAATATAGAGTTAAAATACAAATTTTTAGACCAGTTAAGTTTGGCAAAGCTTATCTGAGCAAAACAAAAAACATTTCTGATTCTTGTGCAACTCCCCAAAGCAGATTAGGTTCTAAGAACTCCAGCCCACAAAGTGATCAGATAGCATTTATGGGAAAACAGAAATGAGGCATAAAAACACAACTTAACTGGCTACAATCTAGTCAGCCAACCGGTCCAGTGGTTACAGCTTAACTAGTTGTGTATAGCCTAATCAGTTAAGTGGCTACAAGGCCTTCTATAAAGGCCACAAAGCTCAGTTACTGGGATTAAACTCAGTATTGATTTGGTTTGTTGGGTCCGGTGCAGGTGCCCAGTCCAAACCCAAAGCCTCCTACAAAATATTACTCTACAATACATGCATGTGCACACATGCATGCACATACAAACACACAGTTGGTCCTCCGTATCCATGGATTCAACCAACTGTGGACCAAAATATTCAAAATATTCACAAATATGTACTGAATACATCATACTGTTTTCTTGTCATTATTCCATAAGTAATACAGTATAACAAATCTTTACATAGAATTTACATTAGGTATAGCAAATAATCTAGAGAACAGTTAAGGATATGGGAAGATGTGCAAGGTTACATGCAAACACTTCGCCCTTTTATGTAGGACTTGGACATCTACAGATTTTGGTACCTGTTGGGGTGGGGTCCTGGAATCAATCCTCCCCTCGGATTCCAAGGAGGACTGTATATGTAATGAGAGAACACATGTACATGTGTGCAAACATGCACACATAGACACAGACACACACACACATCCCTGACCATTTTAATCTTAGACCTTAACTCTGCAGATCACATACCAGAACTGTGCAACGATGGTGTACCTATGTACCATTCTCTCATGATCTAGGGTTCATTCTATGAGGTGCTGCCGTATGTATGATCTTTCAATCATTTCTCTGATGGAAAGCAAGTACCTAATGACCTAGGATCACTGAATGTGAATTGATTTAGAAATAGGACTGCCAGAGATGTAATTAGTTAGGATGATATAACTAGGTAATACTAGAGTGGGTGGGCCCTGATCTAATACGATCAGTGTCCTTATCAAAAGGGGAAATTCGGACACAGAGGCATGCATCCAGAGAAAACCCCACACAGATACTAAAGATTATATTGCCATAAGCCAAGGGACTGCTAGCAACTGGAAGGGAGGCCTGGAACAGCTCTAGCCTAGAGTCTAGAGCACGTCCCTGCCAATGTCTGGATCGCAGACCTTCAGCTTTCACAGCTGTGAGGCAATCAGTGTCTGCCGTGTAAGCCTCTGGCTTTGTGCGCTTTGTTATGGCAGCCCTGGGAAAGTAACACGGAGCCAGTGCACAAATGAAATGGTCAAGTTTCCTACTGCTGACTTACAGGCACGAGAGGAGGTAAGGAAGACAATGCACATTACTTTATGTCTCTTATATCGACGCTTACACATTAGTCCAGCTGCTGTAGTGAAGTTGTGTCTTAACTGTATACATTTAAACAGACACTGGATTAACAGGCACATTCACATAATTCATTGTACAATTTCAAAGAGAGGATCTATATTTTTAAACATTGTTTTCAGCAATTGCTTGAGGGGCTATTTATCTGAACACACAGCAGAATTAATGAGAAAATTCAATAATTTTAGTTTTAAGAAAAGTTTTGAAAGGCTGCCATAAAAATTGGACCAACCAAAATTCTTGGGGAATAATTTTACTTTAGTAGGCCATTTGATACTAAGATTGCTATGTTAGATCACTTAATTTCTTTTATTTGACTCCTATTCTTGGTTAATTTATGCTCTGCCTTGTCTTTGAAAGTCACTCAGAATTCATGCTTCAGAGACTTTGCTGGTTCTCCTTTGACATTTTTCTAGTCCTTAGCATATAATGCCATTCCATTGTACTGTTTTGCACTTGTGCCTATTTCAGAGCTAGATTAATACATTTTAGAATTAAAAAAAACTACGATATTTCAGCTCAACTGCTAATGTTAAGGATAAGGAAACTGGTCACAGAGCTGCTTTGGTTCTGAACCACAAACAAAAACCAGTCCACGTTCCATGACTTTCAGCTCTCTGGCGGCGGCCTAGTCATTTCACATAAGCTACTTGTGCTTTTTCTCTCTAATCTGATGAAAAATCCTTATCCAAAATTCTTTTGTAATGCCCCATCCAGACCAGCCATGCCAAAATGCTTGTTTAATTATGGATCATTTATGATAAAGCTAATTCTCTTAGGAGGGGACCAGCAACTGCTA
This sequence comes from Hystrix cristata, assembly GCA_004026905.1. Lineage (NCBI taxonomy): Eukaryota > Metazoa > Chordata > Mammalia > Rodentia > Hystricidae > Hystrix > Hystrix cristata. Next base: position 48,788 of record PVJO010002262.1, on the reverse strand, counting down.
GTATTTGACTGTTTTAGTACATTGTTATTTTTTAAGAAGTCTCTTCAATTTACTTAATTTGGAATATATTTTTAAACATGTCTGTAGACTAATTAGCATTACATATGACCCAGGTTTTTGTTTTCTTAGTTGTGCTGACATACAGTCTAATGGCATTTTGAGTGAGATGTGAAATCTGCAGCCCTTTATCGGGCTATCCAGCAAAGAAGCCACATGAGCACATGTAACTGACCAAATAAGGGGGAAAATGAAAGAGAAGAATGAAATAAGAGAGACAAGGAGAAAGAAAAAAGTTACAAAGATTTTTGAACTTTTTTGGACAAAGACACAATTTCTATTATAACTGGTAAAAATCACCAAATACTCCAAAAGGTGATATAGTTGCATCTTAGCATATAAAACTGAAACAGTAGAGGAAGTTCCACACCAACCTGCTAAAATGGAGAAAACTGGTGTCACCCGCAAGAGCAGAATGAAACCAAAACAAGTCCTGAGTCTAACTGTGAGAGCAAGGAGTAAGAAACACAGCAGTGCCTTCCTCACTCCAGAGTTAGTTTTTCTTTTTCTGTCTGCCATCAGCAGGTTGCTATCATGGCAACTATCCTATAGTTATGGAGGAGTAGAAGGAAGAAAAGCTATACAAAACCATCACAGAAGGAACAAATAAGAAAGATGTGTTGTAGAACAACCTTCCTTAGAGCTAAGAAAATGGATGATCAGAGACTGGATCTACACTTTTTATTTGTTTTTTATGTTACTTGGAAAGGGTGCAGCAAGCAGAGAGGCTGTTGGCCCAGGAACATGGTCCCTTGAGGAGCCAAGACCAGGGAACTATGGGGGAGGGGGAGGTTATGTGGCCCCTCGTCCTTCTTAGATCTATTTTATATCCCTACTCTGATTGGTACATTTTGGCAGGGGTGGCAGCTGTGTAGTGCCACATCCAGAAACTTCTAGAAAATGAGCATATCAATGAATGACTTCCTTACTGTACTTCTACTTCTTGCAGGTAGTATGTTTAGTAACAATTTTGCTGCTTTCTTCTCTCAGATGGAGAAACTAGGGATTGCATACTGTGATTTAGTGAAATAATTAATAGCTATTTCATCTTAATTCTATATTTCTAAACCAAGTACCAGGAAATACCTCAGAGGCTGGCTGGCACCAAACTCTCATTTTCTATTTCTTTGTCCTTCTTCTATTACTCCCAGCTTACGACGGTATCCATAGATTTAGCATCATGAATGAGGAAATTATGATTACCATTTCTGAAATTGAAGTCTGTGTTTTTATTTTGTAAGCTTCGTGCCCCCCAAAACACACATTTTATGCCCATTACTTATGAAGTTTGTTGGTCAATGACTAATCCATTTTATAAATAAACAACATGGATTAATATACTTTGCTAACTTCTGTGATTCTTCAAAGTTAAGACGTCTGGCAGAAGATTTTTTTGGGGGCGAGTTTGAAATGTTTACATTAAGAGACAAATCTAAGGGGTCACCAGACCTGGCGCTGAGATCTGACGCTACATCGCCTGCCCATTTCCAAGACACAGTATCCCTTTTCATAAAGAGACAGCGGCGTCACCCCTTTCAAGTTGCTGGTGTGAGGCCCAAATGAGATGATGGAAGTGAAAGTGTTTTCTTCACCAACTGTAAAACACCAGGCACATAAAAGCTGATGTTGGAAACACTGTCCTCACTTGCTTTTCAAGTGTTCTGCTCTGCCAACACTACCTACCTGATTCACATTTTTGATGACTAAGTAAGTAGGCCATGAAAATTTCCACATGATGATTTTGGCAGAATGTCTTTTTCCTTCTTATCATTTGGAGGCACTTATCTGATTTGGATGTCATTTCTTCTATGAGTTCCCTTTCTTTTAGCTTTTGTTTTCAGGCTGAGAGATCTGTATCACAGGGATGAGTAGGTGTGTATATGAAAAAAGATGAGGGATGAGAGAAGTATATAGGGAAAGAAAGGTCAAACAGGGAAGGAAACAGGGACAAGTAATAGTACACATCAAGAAAGAGTAAGAGTTTTGTCCCTGCCATTCATGGTCACCTGCCTATCTCTGATTTTGTTACTTTACTGGGATCTGTAGATCACTAGGGACCAGTCATGCATGGTCTACATTCTTCAGCAGAAGCGACTCTGGGATGACACTAACTTCTGCAGGGGACTGTCATCTCACGGTGCTCCCTTGCCAATCTTTGCTGATAGGCTCCACTGGCTGTGGTGGGAGATGTACAAACATTTTCTGTTCTCGAACAAACTAAAACTCCAAATTTTCCTTTAAGTATATACGTCTGTCTTTTTTGCTTGTCTTATTTTAAATTTTTTTATTAGTACACACTAGCAATGCTTCATGATTACATTCACTGCAGGTTTACAGGTAGTTGGGACAAGTGCACAACATATCAATTCTCTTGGTCCCCTTCCCATTTGCAAAAGATCTATTATTTTCTAAAATATGTTTCCTTTAAGACGTTGCTCTTTTACTTCTGCATATTTTGAATTCATGCCCCCTTTCATCTCCTCTAGCCTTGTACCAGTTTTCCCTCTCCTTATCACCCCATTTATCATATTCAGTTGTTGGACAACCTTTAAGGTTCTTCCTCCTGAAATGTTTGTTTTAGTAAATTTCCAGTTTGATATAATACATGGTTATTGAGAAAGTCCAGAGTATAAAAGGATGTATTATGAAAAAGGAAGTTCCTTTTCACCATACTGCCCTAATTGCATTCCCTTCCTTATAGGAAAGCATGGTTAGAGTTGAATACCCTTTAAAAACTAAACTTCAATTTTTATTTCTTTGTTATATCTATGGTACTAGTCAGCATCCAACAGTTCTGTTGTGTTCACTTAGTATAGTTTAGAGAACTTTCCATGTTAATACACAGACACGGTTCCTTCTACTAATTATAGAACATTCAATGTATCTTATGAATACATTATATTTCCAAGCCAATGGTGATGCCTATGGACATTTACATTGTTTTAGTTTTCCTTTCAAAATAACATCACAAGGGTTATTCTTGTATATATATATCTTTGCACATGAGTGAATATATATTGATAGGATAGATTTCTAGACATGGAATTGTTGGGGGTCAAAAAGCATGCATATGTTTCAATTCATTCTCCCCCTCCTTGCTGACCTAAAATCAAAGGTGTATTTATTTACAGCTTGTAATTTTAAAAGGAAATACACTCCTTGATTCTGTGGGGCTTCATCACCAATCAGGTTCATTTCTTACAATACCTTCTAGGAATTCTTGAGTCTGCTAATAGCATCCTAGTCTGATAATAGCATTTCTAATTCTCCAGTGCTGCTGTGGATTTGCTGATTTCTTTCCTTTCTCTCTTCTTCTCTTGGTGAGTTTGGTGAGTGAAGGATAAAGTCACAGCTCATATTCTTGGTCAGCCATATGAATTCCACAAGACTCCTTGCCTGGACAGGGCTGACAGGTCCCTGGTTACACCTGCCTCCTCTGTATTCATGCTCCACGGTTACCCTAGTGACTTTCTAAAGTATGCCACTCCCCCACAACACCACCCTAATAGATTAAGTCCCTGACTTATGAACACTTGAGCTGCAAACTTCCAGAGGTGTACTGTAGAAGACTCACTTTGTTGCTTAGGAATGAACCTCTCTTATGAACAATTCTCCCTGGAATGGAACTCGTTTGTAAGTTGGGGACACACTGTATTTGGTGGTTGATGTGCATTACATTTTGTCTACTAAAAGAAAGACACTGAAGTCCTAATCCAATGTAACTCAGGATGTGATCTCCTTTGGAAACTTTTGGATGTAATCTTTTGGTCTTTTGGATGTAATCAAATTAAAATGGGGTCATTAGAGTGGGCTCAAATCCAAGGTAACTGGTGTCCTTATAAAAGGGGGACTCTGGACACAGAGACACATACATATCAAGGGAGGATGGACTGAGAGAAAGGGAGAATACCCTATGAAGACAGAGGCAGACATGGGAACTCCACTGCCAGAAGCCAAGGAGCACCTGGGGCTCCCAAAGGCCAGAAAAAGCAAGGAAAGATCCTTCCCCTAGAGGTATCAGATGGCGCATGGCCCTGGTTGCATTTTGCTTATAGGTTGTACCCTCCAGACCTTTAAGAAGATACATTTCTATTGCTCCAAGCCACCCAGTCTGTGGTTCTTTGTTAGAACAGTAACAGGAAAATGAATACAGTGAGTGAGGTACTTCATATTCTGGGCGCCCTCAGCAGCCTCCTCACTATCTTTCTTTCTTACTGACAACCTAATAACTCATCTGCTCATGTCCAAAGGTCCTCTGGTGCTTCCTATCTCCACATGTTGGAACATGCTGGTTCCCCCACCTAAATTCCCTTCTCTATTCCCTGAGCATTACTAATATTCCACAGCAGTCCCCTGACCACCTCCTTTAGGAACTGTTTCTTGCACACTATTCCCTGCCAATCTCCTTGCAGGACTGACTGTCCTTAGGAGACCCCTCTGTGCTGCATGAGAGCATCTTGGTCTTATCTCGTACTTGTTTATACACATCTCTCCCCACTTTCTTATGCTGCAAGCTTCTGAAGATGGAGCCCTTTAATAGATCCTGGGAAGTCCCTAAACCTACAACATCCAAGTGGGATTTTGCTGGGTAAACTGTACATAAGCTCCACAAAAACATAAAAACCTCTGAGTCATTTTTCAGAGGTTTTTATCCTGTTAAAAGTGCCTTGTGCAAAGAGGCAGAGTAGGTCAGGGCTTGCTGCATATAATAGATGCACGCAATTGGTAATAGTTCAAGTACTTTTCTACACATTTCGTTTGTGGCTATTTTCAGTTTATTTCTGATGAGATGCACTCTTTTAATCATTCCCACTTAGACACTGCAGACTCGTCCATTAGATATGACAAACTCAGTGACTCCAACCATCAGTGACAAGTGTGTAGATAAAGCTACACTGTGGGATGCGGACTCGGCAGTCCCTGCCACTTCCTTCACTCCAGAGAGGTCCACTGGAGACAGGAAGTGGATCAATGGTTGTCAATGGCCAGGGAGGTGGGAGGGAATATGGGGGGGTGTTGGGTGAAAGCTAACGATGAGGTGCTTCCTTTGGTTTATGAAATTGTTCTAAATTGGTTGTGTTTATGGCTGTACAACTGTGGATATACTGAAAACTACTGCACTGTTCACTTTAAATGGCTGAACTGTGTAGCATGTTAATGAGAGCTCCATGAACTTTGTTTTTTTGGAAGAGAATGTTTCCTTAAATCCAACCTAATCTACAGGGATCACCACTAAAACAAGTTTTTCACAAAGCAACATGTGGACAAAATAAAATAGACCTTCTGCACTAAAAGAAAGAAAACTCCCACAGTCTGTAATGTCTGTAATGTTTACAGTCTCCAAAAGAACACTTGACAGACACAGATATTCCATACGAGGTCCACCTACTATGGCCACCTATTGTCCAGCAGTTAGCAGCATAGCTAGATCTCAGGATGTTCCTTTTGTTTTACAATATCTTTGTCCTTCCTCTTTTCTTTCTGTGCTACTAAAGAGACTCTTGGTTTAATAAATCGAGAGCTGTGAGGGAACTAAGATGTTAATTTGGTCCCAAAGCCCTCATTTTATGGGTGATACAATGATAGCAAACAAGGAAACCCCGAAGATGGACAGGTTTTAGGTAGTGGAGGTGATGTTACATGGTGAGTCCAACGATTCCTGCGCTAGGTTAAGGCAGTAACATCTGTCATTGTGCCAGGCAAAGTGACTGTTAGGAAGACTTCTCAACAAGTCAGGCGATGATATCTAAAAGCGAGTGTCTGGGTACTTATCCATGTACCTCTTGTATTTGCAATTTACGGTGCAAATGCTTGGTAACATCTTCCCAGTGAAGTTTCCAACTCTGGGATGACAGGGAAGGTCGCCAGCAGCTGTGGTGCTTTTCTCTCCTGTGATCCCACACTTTTCTGTAGCCCTCTTCTCTAAGAATCACTTATGTCCCTCAGCAGTCCACACCCAAAGCATTCAGCAGAGTTGACTGCTTTATAGGGCTCAGGATAGTCCTGTCTCACTCACAGTCTCACAGTCTTAAAAGTTTGTTGTTTTTCTTCTTAGTGACATTGTCTTCGGGCAAATGACTTAACATATGGAATAAGAAAATCTACGTGAAAGTCCTAAGTGATTGCTGCCACGTCACTCTTTGAGGCCCCATCTCGAGACATGGTCTAGAAGAAACGCACACTATCATCACGTAAGTAACGAGAAGCCTTCAAAGTCAACAGATTCTTGTCCCATGAATGTCCCTGGCCATGACCCTGGGAGTAGAGCCTCACTGGGTCCACACACACTGCAAACTTCTAGTTATAACTGAATCTCTTTCAGAAGTAGCTTTAATGTAACCACAAGCAAGATTTTTATCACGGAAAGGGAGGACATAATTTCTCTCTGCTGCATGTCTTTGCATATGTCATACACTCCAACAATTAGAGACTCTTTGCTGTGGAAATCTTGTGATTAGTCACTGAAGTCAATGTATAATTGGAAAGCCTATAGCTAAATGTAATGAGCCAAAAGAAGTTAGAGAAGTATATCAATGTATTAAAAAACTCTCAGAGTTCAGTGTGCTCGGATACAATAAAGTGAAAAATCAGTCTCTTTTCACATATTTACAAAGAAATACCCAAATGTGCCACTGCTGACAGCCCTTTGGGTAAGAGTTAGTTCCTTCAGTGCCTGAGGTTAGGACTTCCCAGTCCTCTAACGTGATCCATTAGCCCAGCTCTTCCTCCACACAAACGCACCTCTCTTGCATATATCTTTGCTGATAGTATTTGCTCCCAGAATGTTCCTCCCTCTCTTCTTCTGACTACTTAGCTCCACATTCTGACCATCCTTTTTAGTAAGGCTTGCTCTTTTCCTTCTATCCTTTGATTCCATTAGTTCATCTGACATCAAATATTATATTACTTGCTCTATATCGGGGGTGAATTCCTCCCCCTGCCACACATTTCAAGGATATAAGCAAACCATCTCTCATTCACTCTCTCTGAGGGGAGCCGAGTGACTGATCTAATGCCTAATCTGGGGGAACTACCCTGGGCTCAGCTCCTCCCTTCTCCTCCTTAGGAGTGGGCCTGTCCACTGAGAATGAGTTCCCTCTGATCCTCCAGGCCATAAAGTGAGTTGATCTTTGGGACCCAGTGGGGAGCCTATGGCAGCCTCTGTGACTTGTGCTTCATCCTGAGGTTCCACATTAGTAGAGGAAATAAACTCTGCCCTCCAACCTTGCTTTTGCTGCCAATGATTTTATCCTATTTCTTAATTTTCTCCAGACCTTGGGAAAGTCACAGGAGTGCCATTTCTGTGCTTGTCAAAGGCTCCACTAGCATTCTCCACGGAGCACACACACTGATCAGACAGCTTTAAAAACTGATAGGAGATTGTGTCTCACCTCCCCACTTGTACAATATTTTGGGTCATGACTCATACATAAGTCTTTGCAGCCCAGTGCTTCTGGACAATACACAATGTAGAGTATGAGTAAACGCAAATGGGCTCAATCACTAACACATCATCTAATCAAGGATATATAGAGATAACAAATAAAAGAAAACCTAGGACTATAACACTTGTGATTCTGGCTAATGGTGATGATTGCACTAAGGCATTTCTGATGTTGCTTTTCAGCAGGGAGACTATAAGATTAATAAATGCAGGATGAATAGAAAATTAATATGTGCCACACACTGTGATCCTGCAGAGTAAATCTAGTTGCATATTGAGCAAGAAGAGAGAAAAAAAGTTAAGGCACAGACTGATTGATTTTCTTCATCAAACCCCACAAGATTTCATTTCAACAAAACCCGGTCATTAAACTGACAGCATATCTAAGTGAATTTTATCTGACATATGTCCTAATCTAACTTGCTAAGGAATGGTGGCGATCCATTATAAGCCAAGTTTTTACTTACCAACATCTTAAACCTTGATGTTTACATACTATATTTTCCTTGGCTGACTCTCGTTCACATGTACATAAAAAGCTATTAATGGACAATGTTACTGAGAAACAATGATTTACTTTCTAAGTACACATGATTTTGAGTGTTCATACATGAAAAATAAAAGTATATTAGAAATTAGAGGGTTTAAATAAATCCAGTGTTTCAAAAATGTTATAAATCAAATAATATATGACAAATTACTGATTTTCTATCAATTTTTTGTCAGAATACTAGCTTTTTAAAACTTAAATACATATTTTTTGAATGCTAACTAGATATTAGTACTACCATGGTACTGACAGGCATCATATAACACATAATAATGCTAGCAGCGATTCCCTATTTAATCATTTACCAGTTTTCAAAGATGTAACATTTTCCTATGATTCTTTCTCACACTTTCATTCCTTTGACTCTCAGTCTTGCATTAAATGACAGAGCAAACACTGCCCTACCTGTGTCCCAGTGGGAAAACTCAGGCTGGGGTTCAGTGGCATTCCTGAGGGGCCAGGACTGGTACTCCAGTCCAGAGCGCCGCCTCCAAGGACCGAATCATTGGCAGATTCAATAAATAATTACTGAACAGTTAGGTCTGGGGAGAGAGGAAGTCTCTGCTCTCCTTGTCTCCCCCTCCCCAGTCATGCTCACAAAACAGGACCAAAGCATCAACATGTATAGGGGAAATTCTATGTGCTATTTTATTTTATATAACAAAACAAAAATAACTGCATATATTTTTCCTATAAAAAACAGAAAAGACTGCCCTAAAATTAATAAAGTTTAATCATTGACTTTAAAATTTAAGCACACGATTCATCCTTACTCCTCAACACCCTTAACTGAATGATAGTGTTTCAATTAAGATTGAGACACTAAATGAAAAATGGCCTTTGGCATTTTGCAATGAGGCATATAATCTTCCTTCAAATGAAAGAGAATTTAATCACACAAATTAGTCTATCTCATTCATAAACCAAAATTTCAGGATTTATCTAATGAAACAAACTTAGATTCTAATATTTATAGGAGGAGCTAAGAGACTGCTGCTGGGGAAGATCCTCTTTGAAATTCAGTTTAAAGTTTTAAGCATCTAAACTCACAAGGCTCTAAGGTGCCAGGACCAGTCGCAGTTCTTGAGCCACAATCTCAGTATGAGGTTGCCCTATCATAAGCAGAGTTCTCATAAAATGCCGTAAGCATGGGAGAGAGAAGACCTGTGGCTAGTTCTCTAAGGAGAGGGAATGGTGCCCACACTGCTTTGTATCTATCTTTGCCCATACATTCACTCAGGAGTAGTAACATCGGATTAAGGTAGGTCTCCTTTTAGGAAGGAAAACCAGCAGACAGACAAGCAAACATGGTGAGGAGAAAGTCAATGAGGCAACGAAAGGAGAAAAGCAGGCGGCTGGGCCAACCAGCCAGTCTCCACACTGTATGCTCCTGCTCCTGCTGACATACTGGGAGCCCCGGGGGACAAGTCCTTAGCAGACCTGAAGCACAGACCCAGCTCCTCGAGCCTCCCTGAGTCACCAGCCTTCAGGAACTGAGCAAGCAGATCAGAGTGCCAAAGTGAATCTTAGCTGTTACACCCTTCCACGCTTTCGTTCTCTGTTAGGGGTGTAACTTTGTTTATCTTACAGTTTACTTTTCATAAGATGAGTGTGTGTGTGTGTGTGTGTGTGTGTGTGTGTAAAGCCTCTTAATGAATGCAGCATTATTTCTGACATAGTCTGCTTTTCTAGGTCAGTCTACAAGCTGTCTCTGACGGTGCCGGAGTGCTGGGACACACAATGTGATGCCAGCCGCTGATCCACAGTGCCTGAGGGCTCTGCTGTCTGATGTAAAACGAGCACTGCCACATTACAGTCCCTGTGAGATGTGATAAGAGGAAATAATAATAATAAGAAAAAGAACACAGAGAATCCTAATTTATATAAATTGCTGTTTGTTCCCTTTAAAAACTACTTAAGCTTTTTGAAACCATCAGGCCCCTAACGTGCCATATAAATTATACTACTACTTATGAATTTCTGTATTTGTACCGGATTAATTAGAAAGCTAAATCTGCTCAACCTTTCCGTACTGTTTGGCTTGTTGGATGTAGTAAGATTTGGGAGAGCTACAGGGAAAAACAGCAGAAAGAGGACTACTTTACAAATGGATTTTATTCCAGAAATTCATCTTCAAGTGTGTCATTAAGAACAATGAATGCCTTGCTCATTAGAATGATGAGACAATGAAAGCTGCTATGTCTAAAGACAAATAAATCACATTTTTATAAAGTTATAAAATTTTATAGAAAAAAGAGAAACCAATGAATACTAAACTTTTGTATGCTAAAGTAGAAATCGACACATATTAAACTCTACTGTATTCTAAAGTTTCTTTTAGTCTTTAATTTTACAGATTTACCAAGTTGCTACTAGTGAGCCACACTATTGAGCACCACCTTCGGTTATATTAAAAATGTCTTTCCATGTTTCAAAACAGCCTGCATATGTCATTTTAAAAATTATAAACTAGTGCACATTTTTATACCTTTAGTTACTTCCTTGTTGTTGAAGTTAAGTTGTTTTAAAAGTTTTATTTAGTACCAAACTGTTGTGAATAACTTTTGCACATTTTCCCCATGATACAAAGTCATGATCTCATATGACAGAAAATTTTGAATCCTGGAGAAGAGTCATTTATTGGTTTCAGCCAAGGCTCAAAATACTCTTGCTCCATTCAGCTAACTAGAGTACCTGTGAGTGCCAAGGGGGCATCGGAAAACCAGAGATGCTGCATAATCAATGAACACAATGCTTCAAATGTGGTGGTGATGACTGTAACACCAACTACTACCACTGCAATGTCCTAAGCATGTTAGTCCTACTCTTTACAGTGACTTTTATAAAGTAGGCATCACTATTCCCATTTGAGACATGAAGAGGGCCTCAGTGGTTCAGCTAGAGTCCACTGCCTCAAACTGCCTAGTTTTTAGAGAAGGACCACTGGATAAGACTCTCCAGGTGCTAAAACCTATTCACTAAAGACCTGAGCGTGATTTTTATGTGAGACTCTGTAGACAGACGTCATGTGCTACCCTCCAGCTTAGGTGGGAGCCATTTGGGGACGCCAGGACCACTGGCAGACAGAACAGTGACATAGTAATAGTAGCAGCAGCCGCCATGGTGAGCGGCACCTAAGAAAAGGGCATTTAGATGATATTTTAGCTGAACATCTTTCACCACTTACTTTTTTCTAAGTATTTCAGCTATTTTGAACTAGTCCAATGGTGGGTGGCATTTTTCTCTAAATCTGAATGTAAAATCATCCTTAATTTGACAGTAATTGACCTATATCATTTTTTACATGTCTGATCAAAATATAGCTTTGAAAGTCTACAGATAATTAAAATTTCAGGAAGTATTTGGAGCAGCTTCTTAATGGATTATATAATCATTAACCAAAGGAAAACATTAATCTTTAAAATCATTGTTCAGCATGGCAAACAATTATTCTTGGGATTATTTTGTGTGATCAAATCAAATCCTTATGTTATGCAAAGGCTAATGTCTTTGCTCTGTGGATTAGAATTAATTTATGACCTCTGCTTTTGATTTCAGTGCTATAAACATCTTAGTTGTTCTTGGAAAACAAAGGCTGCTCCTGCATAAGTTTTCAAATAAAGAAACTGAAATTAAAGTACTATGAAAATATTTGCTGGATAAAACAAATGCCAAGATCAAAGATGCTAAGACACTGAGTGGATATTTATTATCTCCACTAATCTTTTTGTATTTCAAAGCTTATTTATTTTGATTATGCTCTTCTATGCTCTTTATCAGTTATTATAGTATAATTTTGAATTCATAAGAGAGAATGCAGAGTTAATATCATGAGCTTTTGAATAATATTCAAGTAATACTGATGAGGATGAAAATGTATTTATTATTTTATTGTGTTCTTTGGATGAACAAAAAAAAAAGATAATCTGATGTTAGAGTTTGAACACCCCACTTGCCTGCTAAGGAGGCTCCATGTAAAGAAGAGAGATTTATTTTAAGATATTAATGATGAATAGTTTTAAAGTGGCAACTCAGCAAATGAGATAGCCATGTTCTTTGCAATAGGTTAAAATAATGATAGTGCAATTTTTACAATTCTCTGACCTTCTCCCATTTCTAAATTCTGACTTATGAAGCAGTATCTAAAGTTGAGAAATGGATCCATCTCTCCACAGCATACTTACCAGAGACATACCGATGGTTACTCTCAGCAAATATACTTTACAGCAACTTCCAAGGGACTGGAACGGGATTCCTGGTCTAACTAAGGGTGCAGCCTAAGAACACTGGAATGCAGAGCACTGGTTATTTAAAAGCCCAGGTTACTATCCCCACAGTCTAGGTATTCAGGACAATCCATGAACAGGGCTTGGCTGCAGGTTAGGGATGAAGAGCAAGAAGGATAAAAGTGCCTGTTATGTGGTGGTGCTTCTGACTGGGAAAGAAACTCAGAGGATGGGAAATAAAAATTCAGTTTGGTAAATGTTGATTTTAAGGTAGACGTGGAGCAGAGAGGTAGAAAATTTGATGGGTAACTAAAATTTAGGAATCAAAATATCACAAGAAAGGCTGAAAAGAGCAAGCAAAAAAATCAGAGAATGCAAAGAATATATAAAGAGCTAGAGAGTATTTCAGGCTCTGCAGGTTAAATGTTCTCTAATAAAAACTTAACTCTTCCCACTGCAGCACAAAAGCAGCCATAAACAATAGCTAAAGAGTGAGCATGCCAGTGTTCTGATAAAACTTTATTTACAAAAACAGGCACTAGAATGAATTTGACCTGCAGGTTACAGACTGCCAATTTCTGAATCAGACGACAAATGAAGCCCTTGGAATGGATAAGATCACCCACGAAGAACATATGGAAGGCAAATTGCTATGCCATGAAATTAGAAAACACATAATTCTGAATTTCTAATCAGGTCCATAAGGATATATATATTATATGCAAGGCCTGCAGTCAGACAGACAGAAAACCTGTGGCTCTGGATCATAATGTGTGTGAAATGGGGCAAATTATTTAACCTCCAATGCTCAGCTGCTTTGACTGTAAAATGAGGATAATGATGATTGCAGCTAACTGGGCACAGTGCTGAAGAATATATTAATATTAATATCAATCTTCAGAATTAGGTACTATTATCTCTCTCTTTCATAAATGAGGATACAGAGGCACAAAGGGTGTTAAAAAACATGCCAAAGTGACACAGCCTCTAAGTGGTGGAAAAGGTCTGATTCCAGCTCAGCCCCAACCCCTCACTTTTAATCACACCCACACCTTAAATGGTCATGATGAAGATTACTGAGAGAAGGGGCAGCCTCTTATCATTGTAGGAGGTGCAGAAAGAACCCAACCCAGCCATCCTCATTATAACCCTGAATGATGCTAATGGCCCAAGGAGCCCATGATGACTAAGACGAGGGTGGTCTTGTCTAAGACATGAGTGTCACTGAGTTTTCAACATTAGCTTTCAAAGGGCCCCTAATCAACTCCATTATCATTTTTCAGTCTGCCTTTCTGCTACCGAGGCAGCATAAAGAAAGGAAATACTAGCAGCTTTCATTATCACCGGCCTGGTATTTTTTTGTTTGTTTTAACCAAGTATTCCTAGTAAATATGAGTTTGCTCCTAGGCACACGCACAATGAACTCCCCAAAGGATGGTTTCTTTTCTTCGTACTGCTGGGGTTCAAATCTGCAGTAAGAACCTACAGCCCCTATTTGGGGGTCATGATAGATTATGTTTTAACAAGCATTATTTAAACTCTGAGGTGCAGTGGCTTTGACTGCAAAAACAAGGCTAATGATGACTGCGACTAACAGGGCAATTTCTTGCCAGGAATTAAGATTAGGAAAAAAAAAAGCCTCCACAAAGACATCTTTGATCAACCGATTCCTATTTATCCACTAAGGTGCAGCTCTAAGCCTCCCCCGCCAAGAGATTTCCAGTTCCCTACTGGGTCCTTCTAGCTTCAGTTCACTTGGCTCCATGTTTGCTGAATATTTACCATTAAAAGTTTATTTTGTCCCCTCTGCCAGCGAAGGAGTTATCTGACTGTTGGGACTGAAGCTGGTTTTGTTTTTTCTCTTTATATGTAGAACAATGTCCAACAAAGGGATTTAGAGATGGTAGAAAGAAATGCATTATTTGAAAAAGCAAAGGGGATTTAAATTATAAGTGAAAAAATTGAATTTTCATATTCTCTTTCACCAGTGAGTCTCTTTTTCCAAACACTTTGAAAAGTTTTATAATGTTCAATTATTCAAATTTATTTTACTATCAATTGCTGTTAAGATGGAGTTAAGGTTGGTTCTTAATTTTTCCAAAAGAATATGAACACTGGGGTGAATTATCACTACTCAAGCATTTATATTTTAACAGGTGAAGGATATCAGAGCAGAAAATATAAAGACTAAGTTTTAGAAGGGCAACAGCATTCATAACATTTAAAAATTGGCTTATTTCATTCGTTAAGTGTTCCATATAACTCTTTCTTTCTTTGCTTTTTTTGAGTCAAGGTCTCGCTATGTAGCTCAGGTTGGCCTTGAACTCATAGTGATCCTCCTGCCTCAGCCTCCCAAGTACTGGGATTACAGGCATGTACCACTACTCTAGGCCATATAAGTATTTTTTAATAACTGTCAGCATCTTAAATATAAACTGGCAGAAGGGCTAAATAATGTTGTTTCTGTTTAACTAAAAAATATTACACCACCAAATTAAAATATGCCTGAAGTGCCATCCATGGTAATGTCAAAGATTAAAACACCAGGGTTGACAGCACAAAAAACTAAGAACAGCCCCTGGATGGAAGACATAAGTCAGGGTCTAGATACCAACAAGTCCTCGGCCAACTTTGCCAGGGTCTGTGAATTACGTGAAATGATATGTAAAACTTTCCATGCACACATCTTTCTTTAGACAGGCCGAATTGTCATTAGATTGTCAAAGAAGCCTATTGCCTCCTCAAGCTAAATTAGCCTCTGCAAAGGAGCCTCCCTTATACACATTTATCTTGCCGGAAAAGCCAAAGTATTTTTTTTAACTTTTTTTGAAAAGAACAGAGAACTACATTATAAGTCCAGAGTAAGTGACTAAATGAGTATGTTTCTGCACCAAATCACTGATATTTGATTCAAACTCAGAATTGGGTCCATTAGTGAAAAGGCAAGTTTCTTTCTCTTTGTTAATGCAAGATAACTTGCCCTTAACTTAGGATTTTTAAACAGTTCAGTGTTTTCAAAGATCTCAGGCATCTTTTAATAAAGCTCAAATAAGACAAAAATCAATAAACACCCCAAGAGCTAAGCGCTTCTGAAATATTTAACTATTAATTAGTATATCTCACTTTTAACTTAATCTATAAATTTGACTCTAAAAGTCAAAGAGTAGAACAGAACCATGATGTTATTCTTATAGTTTATTTTTTTGAGGTAAACCAGAGCAAGTTGATGGCAAGTTAAAGTAAGAATTGAGAATACCCACTATTTGATTTATGGGTAATAATCCATTCTCTTAATAAAGACATTTTAGCATCTCTTGGGATAAAACTATTTTCAGAACAAAGTAAATTTCTCTTGGGGATTAGATTTTTAAAGACTTTGTAGCACTTACAAAGGCTTTTGCTGTATCTCTCTGCTAATTTAATTTTCTGCCTTTTCTTTGTTAATAGCCAGGATCGATTTGGAATATGCTTTCCATATTATTGAAAATCAGTGAGCAGAGTCTCATTAATGCTTTCAGGCCATTAATGTACCAGGAGTCCTACTTCAGAGTGTAAAATACAGACAAAGCAAGTTGATCTTCCTAAACTGGGAAGTAGTGAAGGTTCCGAGATTCAAAAGCTCTTTCCTGTTTTACCTGAATCTGTCTAATAAACACTATCTTTGGTGAACACAGAACCAACACTTACTGGTGTTAATCTGACACGAGCCCATAAAATTGTATTCCACGGTTTTCTACGCTGGCTTTCCACTCCTTAAAAGAACAGCATGATTCATACCTATTCCAAATTATATCTGTTCTGCATACATGAAGTAGACTTTGTAAAAAGACTGGATTCATTATCATGTAAAATACAGTCATTAGCAGAAAAATCTGTATTTTCAGCCATAATAAGATCAAACTCTTAGGCTACTGGGTGGAGTTGGGGATGTGAGAAGTGGTGTGTTTCTAAAAGAAGAAAATCTTCCTTCTTAAAGAGCTATCCAGGGGGTAAATTAAACAACAGTTCTGAAAAAGGAAGCTACAAGAGGCCATTTCTCAAGTGTGGCATCACAGTACAGCAGCTACTTGCTGGAACCTTGAGGTCAGTACCAGTGTAGGCAGTTCTTAGATGTGTATGTGCTTCTTGCTCAAAACCATTCTGAAGCTATCTTGTGGTTGGAAAATTTTATAGAACTCACCTGTCCCCAGGGCCTATCATGTTAACACATTGTAGATACTAATCAGATGCCATCACCAGGGAGAAGCTGTTGATTATGACAGAAACTTAAGAGTAAAATACTACAGATTCCATGGAGGGGGCAAAAGAAAGCCTGATCCAAAGTAGTGATGATGAGATGGCCTCATGGGCAGGCCCGGGAGAAAGCACGTGGCCACAGGGGACATCTGACAAATGCCTGCCATATGCCAGGCACCACTCTGCACTGAGGGCACCACGACCAAAACAAGTGAGGCCTCCACTTTCTTATTTGTGAAGGCTGACAAAAGACTAATTAACACCAAAGTATTAAATGGGAGAAAGAAAAATTTAAAAAGGCAATAAAAGTGATAGAGTATTTTGGGGGTTTCCTGAGACATGAGTCTAACCATCCTCTAGGCTTTCAATTTACAAGAACTATCTTTGATGGGAACAAAGTGACATCTAATTTTTGATGGTAAATTGGAAAAAGTGATTTAGTCCCATAATTCGGTGGTTTTCGTTACTTTTTTTGCATGGCACGCATTTGCAAATATTAAAATATTTATCAGATTATAAGAAGAGATTATAAAACAAAGCAATGCAAAGCCAGACAACAGTAACTGCCACCCAGTCACTCACAACACTAAAGCTAACAACGTCTCGGTTACCATCAAGGCAGCCACACACATCCTGACAGCTCCGGGTTTGCCTCACTGCTGAGCTACCATCTGCAGCCCCCACCACAGTCTCCTGCGGTCAGGAGCAAACTCTTCTCCAGGTGAAGTAAACAGGAGGCCTTTCCTCAGCACAGACTCACAAGCACACTAAACTCCTTGTGTCCGGGGGTTGTCTGCAAACATAACCTGTTTGGCTTATTAAGCAGCTAACACCACTTTTAACTGCAGTACACATTTTGTACTCTCTACACATTCAACTGTCGAAATATATATTTTAAACATCATATTTGGCAGCAAGCCTCTCTACTATGGGCAAAGGATCATGTCAATGAACTGGTGAGCCCGCTTCAAGTTTTCTGGCTGTTCTGTTAGGATGGACTTTTCTATTCTTCACAGACTTACCAACCTTTTGCTTTTTTCTTATATAAAACATTAAATGTTTTCATTTTTTGATTTTTTACACTATTGGCTGACTCTTCATAGTTGAAGACATCACAGACAGGCTTAATTTTTATCAGGAATCTTTAGAGGCACATTGACCTGATGGTCAAATTTCACCATTCTTGGCTAGAATGAAAATCAATTTTAGAAAATACTAAGAATGTTTGAAACCTTCTTGTTTGGCAAAGTGATATGCCATGTAGCATTTTAGGTATTTATTTAAAATCTACTAAGTAAGAGCTGGGCGTGGTGGTGGTATATTCCAGCAATCTGTGAGGCCGAGGCAGGAGGAGTGCAAGTTTGAGCCCAGCCTGGGCAACCTAATGAGACTCTGTCTAAAACAAAGGTGGGAGGGCTGGGGATGTAGCTGGGGAAGGCTCTGGGCTCAATCCCCAGTATAAGAAAAAAAAAAATCTAAGTAAAGGGAAAAGGGGCAGATGGTGAAGAAAATATAAGTAGAAAAATAATCTAGCACTGCCTCTCTTCTTATCATGAAAAACTTTGGAAAGACTTGGAATTTCAAAATGTAGAACAGAAACTTGATTGGAGCTGGGCCATATCTCTCTCCTGGGGAGCTTGGGCCTGCCATTTCAACCTGCAGGGTCTCTTCTACCCAAGCAGGTTCAGGTAAGGCCATAGGAGATGGACATCTCCTCCTTAGGCAGTACTGGTGTGGTGTTCTGAGAGTCTTCGCTCCCAAAGTGCAGACCCATCAGACAGTGTCCATGCCAGGGAAAAGGAGCATGGGAAGCAGCCATAGCTGTCCCTGGTGGGAGAAACAGCTGGATATCGAGCTATTCCACTCACTCTGTCACCAGCCTGGTCTGGAGCTCTGTGGCTCCCAGGAGAGGCCTCTATGAGCATCCTCAAGACACCAAGAACCAACAGGATGCTCTTCCTCTACTGGTGGGGAGGGGGCTTCCCGAATGATGGAGTAGAGGCACCAATCTGAGGTATGTGAAACAGAGGACTCCTTGGGCACTGAGAACGAATGGGACTAGGAAGAGAGTGAACATGGGAAGAGGGAATGAGTGATAAACTTTCATGATGATGTCTAGATCTGGGATAGTCTCCCCTTGGGTCGTACATAGTCTGGCCAGTCACTGTCTGGAGAGTAGACACTTTAGGAATAAAAGTTCCTCTGTTTGGTCTGACGGAGACTACCCTCTCCTTCTTGTAGGAGAGAGGTCCTAAGTTGCCTCGGTCTGACACTCACGCAGCTCGGGGGCACGTGGAGCGGCTGGGCACCGGTCATTGCCCCTCACGGGCTGCAGCAGAAGCCCCTGACGTGAGAGGCCACCAGTCACTTCCTGCTGCCTGCACAGGTGAGCGAGGCACACGGAGAACTAGGGGCCCTCCTGCAGCTGAGTGACATCAAAAGCACTGAAGCTGTGGTGAGCCCCGAGGTTCAGAGCCCAACATTACTCTGCACTAATAATAATGTGGGTGTGATGACCGTCAGCTATGCCACCCGTCACTCCGCCTACACCCAGCACGGACCTAGGGAATGAAGGCCTCTACTGGGACCAACCACAGAGCCAAGGACGATGACTTTCTAACCAGCTCCCTGGAGGAGTACATAATTAATTTAAAAAGAGAGCACGTGGGTAGTGTTAAATAATATAAAGCAGACTGTATTGAGGGATGTTAAAAAAGACTTTGGAGGACTCAGCTAAAGCTGGAAAGGAAACCTAACGAACAGCCTCTAACATAATGGCTTGGTCACTAACAGCTCCCTCACTCTCCTCAAATTGGTGCCCTGGGGCGCATCCAGGTCAAGCAACTTGGCTTCCTAACCAAGCAGGGACCTCAGCCTCAGGCCTCCAAAAAGTAGTTCTTGGAATTTTCTGAGTTTTGCCCAGTACACATCTGCTCACGAAGTGAAGAGCAGTGCTCTCGAAGCACTGAGGGAACAACTCTAAAAAATCGACATGATACCAGCTCATGCCAGTGTCCAAGGCCAGTGAGGCAAAGGGAAACAAACGTGACTCGTGGGGAGCAGTTACTACAATGAATGGTTTTACCATTTCCTCTCTAATTAATTCCAGGACCAAGGAGCTCTAGAGGTTCCATTGCTGCTACCAACGGAAGGGAGAGGGCTGTGATCCAAAGGAACAGGACTTTAAATGCTTCTTCCAAGCTTCAGACGAGGGACTTGGGTCCCCAAGAGCTGCAGGCCTGATGGAATACACAGCTGTTCGGGGGAGAAGGGGCCAAAGATTTGGGTTCTGAGCTAACATGGTGTCCTCCTTGGCTGTGAAGTTCCTGAAGGAAGTGTGTGCCACCTCAATTGCTGAGCCTGGCATCTGAAATCTTTTCACAGAAAACCATGGGCTTTTAAAACTGGAAGAATCCTTATTCTTCATGAAGAATAATCCTTCCTTGTCCATTCTTTGTTTTTTCTTTTTCATTTCCTCCTTTTAAGACACTATTAACTAGTTACTTTTCAGTGGAAGAGATGTACAGAAATCTACAGAAATCAAGAAGTGAATGCCTGCCAAGCTCACAGGCCCTTGCTCACTGCTCTTGAAAAGAGCAAAGCATAGACATGAGCAACAATATAAACAAATGAAATGAATAAGCAACAGTATAAACAAAAACCTTAGTCCCAGAGAAGTTCAAGAACTCGCCTTAGGTCACACAGCAGCCAGGAGGAGACGATGAAACCAGGGTCTGGTTTACCTGACTCTCTAATTCCTTCTAGTATGATAAGATTGAATACCTTATAGGAAATTGGTCATGTGAAATTCCACATGGTGACATTCCAGCCATTAGATACATTTTTCAACCAGTAAAAAAAAAATCAGTTAAGGTTAGGTGGAAAACATGTAACCTTTTGTTTAACAAAAGGTGAATGCTTTAGGATTACACACGATTTACATGGCTTATCTATATAGAAAGTTTTAGATATATTAAAAAAAAACACCCAAATACGCAGAAGTATCTCAAAGCAAAGACCTGAGTATTGACCATCTTCTGGGCAGTGAAGCCCACCCTGGAGCTCCGTGCACTGTGAGGCAGACTCAGGGGACAGATAACAGGGCCAGCACATCCTTCACCAGCGAGCTGGCGGATTCGGTGTCAACAGGGGTTCGTGGCTGCTACCCACAGCTTGTGGTCCCACAGCTGTGGTGTTGGACAGGCATGGCCTGGTGTTAGTCACCCTGCTTCTTCGCCCATTTGCAAAGGATCACAGAAGCCGGAAGAGTGAAAGTTAACTCTGTGCTGAAATGTTCCTTTTATGTGTGGAAGCACAGTGAATGTACTTTCCCGGTTTTATGAGGTTACCCTCTAGCATCAGCTTATTGATTTTTGAGTCTTACAAAAGCTCTTCTTATTGCACCTGCCCCACAGATGTACACTGCTGTAACTCCTGTCAGACATCGTCCAAGCTTTATGAATAAATAAAACTATGCTCTAGGGAAACATTGATTTAAGAGGAAAAATCAATACCCATCTAGCATGTGATAGACCTGAGCTTCAAGGCTGCTTATCCCCAAAGTACAATGCAATACTAAGTGTAAAACTGCACTTCATGCTTCCTAATAAAAGTGAGAGCATGAGGAACAGGCAGGCAAATAGTTGTTCTCCACAGTCCTCAGAATATTAGGGTTCCTCTTTTCCTTTTTGAATTAGTTAGCTATCTCAAAAAAGGAAAGAAAGGGAAGAGAAGCAAAGGGATGATGGAACCACGGTGGCATCATCTTGACCATTTGTGATTCTAGCCATGAGTGTATCACTGTAGAATTCTCCCTTCTGCGTGTGAAATTTTTTCTCACAGGAATTTGTAAAGTACATATGTTTGCTTGTGTGTGTGGCGGGGAGGACTCTAGCAACTAAGGTATTCCAGTGGTACTCTCTGGGTAATGACTCACTGGGAAACTTTTTCTTCCTTGGGAGTTTTGTATTTTCCAACTCTCTATACTGAGTAAATATATTGCTCTTATAATTTGGAATATAATAAATGTAGAGGACAATAGCCTCCAAAAGATTAATTTGGCTGATTGCAAAGTATTCTGTTTTGATTACTGATCCACAGATAGCAAAGATTTATGTCTAAAGAGTTAAGAGTCAGTCAACTCTTTCTTACTGCTCTTGGACATTTCAGAACATAAGCAGGTTGCTATTAAAATGCACAGATTTCAAAAATAAATCTCACAGCTTATGCTGAAATTAACCTCATCTTTATGTGCCAAAGATCAAACGTAAGACAAAAGCTGGCTAAAGCCATCATTTCCTCGCTTGGCAATCACCTTACAACCTAAGCCTGTTTTTACAGTGGAGCCAGCTGTTAAAAGTTCTGACATGCCCCGCTGTAACCTCTGATTACACAGCCACTCCAGAAAGCCTAGGTGCTTGCTTAGAACTGCTTTCAGTTAAAAATGAACCCCATTCTTTCCCCTAACTCCTCAAAGATGTGGTTCATTGGTAATTGTTTAAACTGTGGCCTCTCACAAAACCCACTCAGTTGTTGATTTGGATTAGGAGCTCATGTCTCACTAGACAGTACGATTCTGTTTTCACTGCTTGTCTTTCTAATAACTGGAAAATACAACTCTGGAAATCAGAAACTCATTTCTAAAACATAGGCAAAGTTATAAGCCTGACAGTGGGTTGGTACAGTTTAAATTTTGAATCCCAAAATAAAACATCCCCAAAGTAACTACAATCATCACCAGAGCTAGTAAAGAAACTGGCTGAGAAATAATACACAATTTCAAAAAGGATGTGGCCACTGGTTAATAATGGTATCAGCAGAAGAGGGAAAGGGGCTTTGGAAGCTCTTTAACACATGGACACTAAAAGCAAAACAGAAAGCAAAGCATTATTGTTGAGAAAAATGCTGATGTGTAATCAGAAAAAAGCACAGCTTGAGATCAATTACTTTTCATGAATACTCTCTTTTTCCTTATTACAGTGTCACAGATACCTTCATTTAAAGAAATTAGAGCATTCAGTGTGTGTTACTATGTACCTGGCATTTATTACACGTTGGAGGTACAAAAGTAAGATCAGAACCTCACCTTGAAGCTTAGTGGCGCTGTAGAAGGGTCAGGTTGGTAAGTGGGTAACTACAGCACAGGGTGAGCACAAACACACCTGAGGAACCTTGGGAGCCGTGCCTGGTGGGATCATGGAAGGCTTCTCCGAAGAGATGGGACTGAGACGGGTCTTCAAGGATGCACCAGAATTTAACAAGAAAGAAGGGATAAGGGGGTCCTCAGAAGTGAGAGCAGCATGCACAAAGAAAGGTGTGCAGGCCTGAAATGGGCATGATCCCTCAGAACACCCCAAGAAATTCAGTCTTGATATAACAGAGACCACGAAGTAGGGGAAGGCAGGCAGTATGCTGCAGGGGTAGCCACAGCTGGATCACAGGGATCCACATAAGGGTGTCCCGGGTCCATTCTCAGGTTACAAGGAACCGCAGAAGTCACTGAGCAGGAAATCATGTTATAAATCCAGGAGCAGGGTGCACAGCGTGGTGTGGTTCATTGGAAGGAAGCTGCGGGAGGCAGCTCCAGCCACTGATCTGTGCAGAGGCAACGAGGCCCAGGTCTAAAGCAGCGACTGTGGGAAGTGGGGGCAGGAGGGCCCGCAAGTATTCACAAGGGACATCTGAGACAGCTGGCCGTGAGCATCTGACCACACCTAACACTAGTCCCTGTTCTCAAAACTTTCCTGTACTACATTAAATAAAAAATCTGGTGTGGACTGAATGAGGAGGATGAGGCAATGTCAGGACAGAGATTTCTGGCTTGAGTTACTGGGCCAACAGGGATGCCATTAACTGAGGTATCGATTCCAGGAGAAGCAATCAGTTGCAAGCAGAGGAGTGAGGGAGGCAGGGAAAGAGGGTTTTATTGTTATACCTATTTGCTTTGAGGGCTCTTTGGGACATACAAATAAAGACAACCAGAGCCCTGGAGACAGGAGTTTGGTTAGGCAGAGAGCAAAATGAAAAGTGGATGAAGTAAATTTTTAAAAAATCTTCCTAGTAAAACTGTAGTAGTGAGTCACATAAATGAGAGAAGCATGCAATGCTTTGCAGAAACTGAGGAGGGCTGTGAGCCCACTGCAGAAGCACCTGGAACCCAGTCTGAAATGTATAGATTCTTGAGTTAAATCTTAATTACATCCTGACTGGAAAATGCTCTGCGCTTTAGGCTACCACTAAAATGGGCAAAGCACGCTGCCCAGTGGAAACAGAAATGCATTAGAGAAAACAGTTTAATTCCTGAATCAAGATTCTTGTCAAATGCTGAAAGATCAGAGGAAGGCATTTTCGGAGTGTGGATAATCAAAGCTCTTAATGCACTGATTCTTTAATCAAAGTTAGCTAACAAAAAGGCAGGCTGTTTTCTAGGATCTGCCGTTATATTTAGAAAGACCCAGGCCTCAGACTGGAACCAAAGTGACCCTGAAGTAGCTCCCTGCCCTCCTAAGTAGAAAGGGTTATTCCTGCAAGAGAGACAATTTCTCAACAAGTGGAAGGAGAGATCTAATGAAAACAGTGGCCTATTTAACAAGGTTCCTTCTGTGAAGAGATTGGGAAAATTCAGAGCAGATGGACCTCTTCCTCTCCAGGCCATGGTGGAATTCGATAATGATGTGCAATGGGAATAGGTCAGGCCAAGCTACTGCACTGGAGAGTCCTGGGTCTTTTAAGTGAAGGAGACAAGGCACTTCAAAGTTCGGGATTCATTATAAAAATTGATGACCTTGTAGTAAACTAATTGTTAAAATCAAATATAGAATGTCTTTGTGTTAATTTATTATTCATTTAGGTTGGACAGTTTTTTTGCTGGATTTCATTCTGTTAAGAGAAGACAGTCCAAGGTCACTAAGAAATTTCTGGTGTAATTTTACTATCAGCACTAATAATGATAACAGTAAATACAATTTCATGCTTTTGATGATGACGGTGGTGTGCACTGTATTAATCTCTCCATGGAGCCCATGAGGTGATCCAGTTGTTATCCAGGTTCAAAAATGAGGAAAGGGATTGAGAGAGGTAGGTATTTGCCCAATGTCAATTACATAGCAGAACCAGGATTCTGCCTGTCACGGACCAAAAGGAAACACTGTGTTATATAGGAAGCACACCTGCTGGTGTGTTGGTCTGTATCTCGGAAGACTCACGGGTCAGACAGAGTTTTCCCATATGGAGGCTGTATGTCTGCAGGCCTACAACTCAGTCTCCAAATGAACAACTGGTGTCTATACACAGAGCTAAGCTAGAAGCCAGCTTGAATGAGCAATCACATAGGTAAATAAATACCTTGAAATCGCCTTTTCCCAGCTCTGAAGTTGTGCTCAACTGCTGCATAAAAAAAGCTCCTTGTGTGTTCTAAAAAGGAAACACAAGAAAAAAAAATTCAAAATTCTATACTGATTAATACTGCAAAAACTAAGGATAAAATGATCATCTTTTCACTTAAGTTTTGGGCAATAAAGACAGCAACCGACAAAGAACTATTTAATTAACCTTTAGTATTTTAATACTTTATTGAACAAAGACTGCTGAAAGGCAAAAGTTAAAACTTGTTCTTAAAGTATTCATAAATCTATATAGTAGCCTCAATTTTATACATGTAGGAAAATAAAAATGATGGCATTAAGAAAAAGTGATAATTATGCCCAGGCTTTATTTTTACTGGGTGCCTCCTCCATGTCTTTCTCACAGATTCTGATGTAACTGAGTTACATCAGCACTGCAGCCACAGACCTGAAATGCAGACCTTTTGAGATGCGCAAGGACCATGGAGTCAAACACAATTGGCTGCATGCCTCAGGAGCTAACAGTCTTGTCAGACAAAAAAGAGGGTGCGGTGGAATTGCAAAGAACTGTGTGGCAATTGTTAGAACAGATCTAGCCATATTATTTTATGCTTTCACTTTGAAATATACTGCATTTTTAACATGGTTCCTTATGCTTAAAAATAAAGTTACATCACTTATAAAGATCACTTTCTTTGAGAGGAGGTGTGATTCAAGTTTAAGAAATGTAATCTCAAATCCAAAATTCTGCTTTTATAAAACTGCGGCTATAAGTAGAAGGGATGACAGACAGTGAGAGTGAGGAGAATCAGTAGATTGTGAGCAATGTGGAGTTAAGTTCCAGGGGACAGAAGGATAGCAGGTGTTGATTAGAGAAAGGGATGGTTGCAGAGAGAATGGGTTAGACACCTGCTACTCCAAACACGGTCCCTGTCCCAGCAGTTTCAGCAATACCAGGGTACCTGTTAGAAATGTAGGTCTCAGACTTGCCTTACACCTACTAGAATCTGCATTTTAACAAGATCCCCAGGTGAACCACGTGCACAGCAAAGTGGGGGAAGAACTGGCTGAAAGCACTGCTAGTTTTGAACCAAGGTGACTTAATCTCCACTTGCAAAGAAGCCAGAGATGCCCTGTCAGGAGGTGCCAGTAGACAGGTTTCAGAGGTTAGGGTCTTCCCCAGGCTTTGCTTCCCATGTATCTGGCTCCACTATAAATGGCTCATTTTGGTTTCTTGAGTTTCCCTCCAGCTACCTCATGCACTTGCTCCCCAGACCTCCTATCCTTGCAATATAGGTGGCATCCACCAAGGAACACAGTCCCTTTCCCTGCCTCCCTGTGTGCCAACATCCTCTACTTTCCTGGGACCAAGCTCCAGACATCGCCTTCATTCTCATCTGCCAGTGAGGGGGCAACCAGATACTTAGTGTACTCAGACCTGCCCGCAAAATTCCATCTGCCCACAGATCTATTACAGTACATTAATGCAAGATACATGATATTGCTATTTGTGGCTTTTTAAAAGTTTAGCTTCCCGCTTTAATACGTAATTATTTATAGTTTTATATCTTTTGTATGAGTATACTGTCTTCACTCTTTACAGTTAATTTCATTTACTTTAAAAAAGGACCCAACAGTTGAATGGGACATTACAGAATGAAAGATGAGGTTGAGCCTAATTAATGGAGGCTTTGTCTTCATAGCAGCCTTATTCCTAATAAACAGAGTGTGACTTTTCATTAACCCAGACACAACCTCCTGTACAAAGACTTGTATATGAAGTAATATAAAAATACCAAATTTAGAATCTCTAGTTATTTTTTCCAAGACAAATGGTTTCAGATGCTGACCTGTACACTGGTTTTATTATGATTACTAAACATGATCAGCTATGTTTCTTTGCAGATACCGAGTTACACAATCTCCACCTCCTGTAATGCGCACAAGAATTCTGTGGGATCCACACCGTCGTTATACTGGTTCCACAGATAAAGAAACTGAGTCAATAAAGGGTGAATCAACATAGCTAATAAGTGGTGAAGTCAAATTTCAAACCCACGGGTGCCTGCTTCTGTAGTGTCGTGGCACACAAACACATCATTTTGGATAACACACAGAGTGTAGCCTCAGACCAGGGCATGCACATCTTCATGTCACTGAGCATACCCACAGTCACTACTAATATGTAGCTACTTGAATCAAAAAGCGGCAAGGGTCTCTACTCTCATTATTAGTACACATTTGATTCAAAAACTCTCAATTAGATAAAACATTTTCTAGACTTCTGATAATTCTTTTAGCTCATGCTGAGATAGGATAAATCAATAAACTCAGCCCTCCTGACATCATCCTACTAACCAGTAATATGGTTAGAACAAAGCACTCCTCACCATGGGGATCTGAACACAGTCTCTGGCAGGTTGGTGGCCTGGCCTCCAGCAGCAGCAAAATCTGTTTTATTGTCAGGAAGATACGCTGGCAGAGGCCGCTCGTCTGATCCATTCCTCAACCAAGACAGCCAACTCTTTGGGTCAGTTCAGCAAATTGAAACCTTCCTACATGAGAAAATTACTAGGAGGCTTTGGGCACACCAGATTCCTCCTCTGTATCACCTAACAGCCCTTGATTCAGAGATAACCATGTCCAGACCTCCCTCCTAGCTTTCCAAAGGCAGCGTGAAGGTGACTGGTGGGCCTAGGACCCATGGGTAGGCAAATCCGAGAGTAGTTTTGTGAACTTGTGCACACACAGTCAGGACTGGGCAAAATAAAGTCAGGCCAAGGCACCTATACATGGACAGGGTTACCCATGTAGGGCCATTAAATATTTCTTTTGAAGTAAATGAGCCCAAAATCAATCAAATAACTACAAAAGCAGCCTCAGAAACTGACCTTCCCCTTCCCAACCCTCATCTGTGAAACAAAAACAGAAACCTTTTGTTTTTATGTAAAAACTATAGGGCGATCTTTTTAGTTTTTCAGGTTTTTAAAAAAAGCAAAAGCTGCATGAAAACTGATATCTGAACATACCCACTTTTAATGTGTTCTGTATCTGGATGGGCATTTATCACTCAATATTTATTACTGCCTCAATATTTATTACTGTCTCTCTATATATTTCTCTGTCTTAGATTGTCAAGTCTGATAAGCTAGGGACCAAATCTATTTAGTTCTTTTTGTAAAGCATGTGACACTGTTATGCATAATTAGGCACTTAATGGGTTTTTGATGAAGATGATTATGAAGAATGAGAACAGTTAATGCCATGGTAGGCATGTTTTGTGAAAGCCCCGTCTTAACTGAAATGTCAGGTCGTGCTTTCATAGAACTGTGGCGTTAATAGAAGCTTGAGCATAGAGATCACACAGAACTAGCTGTGGTCTGTGGGCTGGCATCACCAGGGAGCTGTGATGCCAGTCCAGGCCCCAGGCCTCCTAGGTCAGCATCTGCAGTTTACAAGGTAATTTCCATGCATACTATAGTCTGATATAACCAGACCGAATACATTCACAGTATGCTAGAAACAGAAATCTAGAAAACATTTTACAGGAGACCCTTGCTCACCACATACTGCCAGAAACGAGGGCCATACTGATGTGTGTGGAACTGGGCACCGTGCTTCTGGGTTGAGCTGCAGATTCCCTCATTTTTGCACGGTCCATGTATATCACTGCAGCCTGGGCTGCTATCTTCCTCTGCCTTCTAGTTTCCTATTTCATTAAATGCTTACTCAGGCCCTGCTTTGGAATCCTGGAGCCCAACCAAATGAATTGAATTTAAACCCTCAAGAACATGTATTCCAAGAAAAATAAATAGAACCACTTAAAAACTTCTTTGAGCTGCTGTTGGTATGTTGGTATTTCAATGCATCTTTTAAACCAGTTCCCTTCACGGCTTGCCAATCTGGCCATTATATACTTCCTATAACAAAACAGGAGCCATTAATTTCTAACTAGGAGCATTTTATTATGGTTATTTTGCCCGAGACTTCAGCCATGAAAAGTAGCTAGTAAAGAATATTCAGTAATATTCAAATTCCATCACTGTTGTGCCACTAATGTTTTCTAGGGCTGAAAGGGACTGACACGCACTTTAATCAGTCTGTGTTTCATAGACACCGGTCTTCACTCACATTTGAATACCAACTGGTGCCCTCCCAACACATGGTGACTTTTCTAGAAGAAATATTAATTTCTCCACATGTAAAAAGATTGGCTATACTTGTGTCCATAACTAATGTTTTTTTCTGCATATTTAAAAATCAAAAATAAATTTGTTGGATATAAAAGAAAAGCACTGCACTGAAGAAGGTATGGCTTTAAAACACAAAAGAGTGAATCAATAATTCAAGATGTGAAGTAAAGATTTAGAAAAAAAGGAAAATTCTGAGGAAAGCAAAACATTTTCGCTTGTTGGTAACAAGGACAGATTGACCTATGTCCTATCACTTCTGCTAAACTTCTGAATAAATCTCGAGCGAGATCACCACATCAAAGCGAGTTAGAGGGGACAGGCTGCCTTACTTAAAAGTGCTTTCTTCTCCCTCAAGGCAATATCCTCCTAGAATAATATCATCCCATCCTCTGGGGTAAAATACAAAGAGAAAATATGTCCTGAATTGCATATCCCAAGGAACCTATTGTGAATTGGCTGAGATAACTGGTTTTAGAAGCCTTCACTGCACTGTAAGTGTCACTGTTAGGTCAGAATATTAAGCACTTAAAATAAAGTCTCATATATGGTAAGTGGTATATAAAACCTCCCAGCACTGGGCTCACACTCTCAAATTCCCCCAAAGCACCAACTGAATGAATCTCCGTCATCCCTCTAAATGAGGCATGTCCTCCCTATGTGACACAGTCCTCACCACGATCTGTTGTCATCCAGACACTGCAGCCAGGCACCAACTACTCTTTAATCACACATAGCACTATTGTCTTCCTTGGGGTTAAAAGAAAGGGCTGTAGTTTACCCACCCATCAGACCACTGATCCCTCAGAGCAGTGATGGAGAACCTTTCAAAGCTTTCAATGATACGAACAGCCCGATATGGCACGTGTTAAAGGTTCACCACTGCTGTCCTAAAGGAGTGTGAGATACCCAGTTTGCTTCACTTATGAGTTTTTCGGTCTTTTCCTGGATGCTACAAACCTGCTACCTCTGCTGGGACCATGTCATCTTCCCCTTTCCCACTTGCCCAATTTAAAGTCGCTCTTCAAGGTTTAGGCAGGATTTTTTATCTCTTCAGTCCGAATCTACTGCATTATTTGGAAATACAAAAAATTTATAACTAGTTTAGACCAATGGTGGAATCTTCTGATATTCTCCCTTGCAAACTTAAGCCTTTCAGCACTCACAACATCCAGTTATAGGTTTTCAACCTCCTTTCTATTGGAGCTCAAATTATCACTTGGAATGTAATTGTATGTGTGCATGTGTGTGTGCACGTGTGCACACACACATGCACACCCTCCCTAAGCATGTGGAGGGGTCCTGCTGGGGTGTGTGTGTGTGTGAGAGAGAGAGAGAAAGAGAGGAAGGCTGTTGAGTACCTTTGCCTTCTTTGCGTGGCTTTCACATTCCCACAAGCACCTGTAAGAAACAGAGTAAGAAATAAGAAAGAACAGATGGAGACCAGAAAATGTGTTCAATTTTCTTCTAGTACTTCCATGACTCTTCCACTCAGCTTCTATTCTGCAACCTAGAGAGGAAGTCAGGAGTACAGGATGAGGATCACAAGAGAGGAGGTGGAGACAAGCAGGAGAAAGAAACACCCCCACCTTTGCTGCTCAGGATTCCTAACCCACTCTCCATAATCCATAATCCCCCCCACACCAGAGAGAAAGTCTGCAGCTGCTGATCTAAGAAGGGTTGAGAAGGAAGATGCTGGAGAAGAAGGGGCAGTCAGACCCCCCCTCATACCTCCTGCCATCCTTCACTCCCCTACTCTCTTCTCAGGCCCGAGAATCTTTCTGCTCACATTTCACGCCACTCCTCCCACATCCTGAAATCCACCTATATGAGCCACATCAGGGGTCTGGAAGATCAGCTGCTGAAGACGGGACCTTTATCTTGTTCAATTTGCATATGACAGTCCCCTGGCCCATGGCAATCAGGCCCAGGGGAGCGGAACTCAATCAATGAAAATTCCTGAACTCAGAAACATTTTTCCTTACAGGATCATTGTCATAAATGTACTTAGTTAACCTCTTGACTGACAGAACTAGGAAAAAGGCCGAAGGTGTCCGCTAGTTTCTCTCAAGTTTATAGGTTTAAATTACTCAGTGCTATTTTTTTTTTTTTTTTTTGTGGTGCTGGGGATCGAACTCAGGCCCTTGTGCTTACAAGGCAAGCACTCTAATCACTGAGCTAAATCCCCAGCCCCTAAACTTTTAATATGTTTAATAAAACCAACTACAAAAACATTAAAAGCTATTACTTTAAAAACTAATATAGAAGGTTTGCAGTGTAGCTTAGTAGGAAAGCACTTGCCTAGCAATGTTTGAGGCCCTCAGTTCAGTCCTCAACGCAGGGAAAAAAAAGTCTAAGATTTGCAGTCAATTGATTTCATCTTACTTGGAAGGTTTTTCTTCCTCGGTCCTTAGGAAAGTGGGGATAAGAACTAAGGTCTTCTCCCTCAGGATTAAAGACCTTCCTGATGTATTATACAGCCATGGATAGACGTATTTTGGAAATGAGCAGATATTTGGGTTTAGAGAACAGATGGAGTCTGAAAAAACATCTAAGGTTAGAAAGAGGTTCTCCAAAGAGACCCAGGAAGATACACATTGGCGAGGGTCCCAAATGCTACTGTGGCTCTGACTGCCAAACTTTATCCTTCCCTTTCTAAATCTAAATGATCTCCCTGGCTCCTGATTCCTTCCACTAGGCAGAGAAGCTGTTTCAGATGACCTTGTAGGTATGGAATAAAAGCAGCACCTGACAAAGAAGGGAATAATATATAAAACTGCAGAGTTTTTGCTACTTACAAAAGTTGTTGCTACTTCCTAGCTGTTGTTGAGTGCGGGAGAGAGCCAGCCTTTGGTCTTTGTCCTGCAGGCCTTTCTTCTATAGCTGCAAATGTGGTCTGCAGATAACATACAAGGCCTACTGTGCACACTTTTCATATAACAATCCTGGGAGGCAAATACCACTGTAACACACATTTTATAGATGAGGAACCTGAAGAATTGAGAGGCTAATTATTCGCTCAGATTACACAGGTAGGAGGGTAGGGAGAACAAGACAGAAAACTGAATACAAACAATCTGGCCCCAGAGCACAGGTTCTTACCCTCCCAATTTTTACTCTATTTCGTACCTTGAGTTCTGCCTCAGTGGTATTATAGGCTAAGAAGTCATCGATCTCCTAGTGTGGAGGAAACTCTAGATAGGACTCAGCTTTCTCAGACTTCCTTTTCCAATAGAGGTAACACAGATTAGCAGCTAGAGACAGGGGAGGAATAGTGTACAGATTTGATCCCAAGCAGCCTTTCCCTTTATACTCCCCAACCTCTGCTCAGTTCAAATGCTAATTTATGCCATTATTATGGAAGCCAAATAAATAGTCCCATCTTCACAAAGGTCATCTTATTCCATGGAATTTTCAGCCGCCTTCTTCCTCTTCTTTTTTTTTTTTTTGTGCTGAAGATCAAACTCAGGGCCTTATGCTTGCTAGGCAAGCACTCTAACCACTGAGCTAAATCCCCAGCCGCAGTCATCTTTCAATCCCAACACAATTTGAGCAAACAAGGTAGTTTCCTGTCATCTGTTCGTTCCTTAATCAGGAGAAAACCCAGTTCTAACTGTAATACTATAGTCTGCAGTACCATTATCCTCAAACAATATTGAATTACTTGAGTTCAATAGAGAACATAATGGGTTCACTTCTGCACGTCTACTCTGTGATGAAAATCTGCTAAGCACTACAAAGTATATTGATATG
Organism: Hystrix cristata; assembly: GCA_004026905.1. Taxonomy (NCBI): domain Eukaryota; kingdom Metazoa; phylum Chordata; class Mammalia; order Rodentia; family Hystricidae; genus Hystrix; species Hystrix cristata. The sequence goes on along the minus strand of PVJO010002262.1, from coordinate 15,990 downwards.
AGTAACTTACTAATCTTTCCCGCATGGTAAATTCCTTCTGTGAAATTCTTTACCTCCATTTCCTACTCAATTAACTATTTCAAACTCAGTTTATGAGATCAGGAGAGACACTCATCTTTGGGGCCCTAAGAAAAGAGAACCACACAAGTGTGGAGTGGGAGTGGGAGGCTTTGACTTGCAAAATTGAAAATGGTTAATTAGAAAACCAGATGCAGGACCATTTCCTCATGTTATGCATGTGACATGCCATGAAACAAAATCAATTTATAAGCAACCTATTGAAATCCTAGTACAATGAGGGTGAACTTTCAGAGCTTTCCATGATACAAACAGCCCACTGCCCACCTGTGCCAGAGGTTCGCTGCCACTGCCCTAGACCCACTACTAGAAAGTCTTTATCAGGGAATGTTAAAGCAATTATAACAATGAAGAAAGTACCTTAAGGAATCCAAGGAGACAATCTATTTAATATTTGCTTATTTCATCTTAGTGAATAGCTTCAATAGACTAGTGATTTTAGGTCCTCCAATTTTATTGAGGTCTTAAGTTCAACAACTGAAAATTTACTAATGGATGATTTCAGAAAAATAATTTTAAGTAGTCTATAATCAAGAAGAGTATAACCTTACAAATTGCTAAGATAAAAGGCAGAACTGAACTAAGACCTATTAGAAAGAAATGTGGCTTGTATGTTGAAACAAAAATTAAAGCAATAGATTTTTTATTAAAGAGATTTGAAAGGCTGAAAAACCTAGAAGGAGTCCTACTTGTGCAGTGGGCAGGGAAGGAAAAACATGGTCTCAGAAGGGGTAGCAGCTTTCACAGGGTCCTGAAGGCAAAGGTCAAAGAGTCCAAAGCCGATGGGGTCCAGTAGGTGCCACATACAAGTAAAGTGAGCCCTAGGAGCTCAGTGTCTTCTCAGAAGGTCTGTGATTTAATGGCCAGGTGGGTAAAAACATTTCCCTACACCTTAAGAAAAACAACCGTGACCCACAATGATAAAAACCAGCTAATGATTGGCTATGTTTTCTGGAAGGAAATAAGGAATGCGGACTGTGGCAATCAGACCTCAGCTAAAAGAGTCCCTAATTATCCCTCCACATCTGACTCTTTTCAGGGCATTTGGGACTGTAAATCCACTTTTGGCAGATTTTCTGATTTTTCTTATGAGAAGCAAGAAAGATGGATTTTTATATGTCTCACAATATTTAAATATATTCTCTTAATATAAAGATGATACCCTACTGCCCAACATTAAGTGGGCAAAGAAAATATGTTTAAAGATCTGTATATCCTCTTCAACGAAATAGATATTCTACTTGCCAATTTTGTAAATGAATAAATTTGTTAAATTTCATTAGTTCTTTGTTATATGCAGAATTTGCAAATATTCTCCTCCCACCCAGCCTGCCTTCTCATATGCATCGCACCATCTTTTGCAAAGAAAAAAGCTTTAATTATGATGACAACCTATTATTAAGTATTTTCTTTTATAGACTCCTTCACAGAAGTGCTTTTGCATATTTGTCCAAAATCCAGTCTGGTATATTAGTTTGACTGTCTTTCGGCATTAATCCTGCCCCCCCACTCATCCATGGGTCTATCCCTCTGTCAAAACCACAGTGTTGATTACTGTAGTTATATAGTAAATCCTGTAATTGAGTAGACTGATTTTCCCATTTATTCTGCTTTTCCAGAATTTTAGCTATCCTACTTCTTGTCTTTCTATATAAATTTTAGAATAATTTTGTCTATATGCACAAAAAATCTTGCTGAGATTTTCATAGAAACTGCAAACCAGTATGTTAACTTGGGAAGAATCAACATCTTCACTAAGTTGAGTCTTCTCATCCACAAAAATAGCATGCTTCATCAGCGTTCCGTGGTTTTCAATACACGAGTCCCATTTTGTTAAATTTATACCTAGGAATCTCTGATTTCTTGAGTTACTGTAAGCGGTACATTTTAGGAAGGTATCTCCCCCTTTAAGTAGACTTAATTTTTGCTCAAAGCAAAACTGAGCAGAAAGTTCATTTTACCTGATTACCTGCTGGCTTCCTCCAATATACAGCTCCTCATCCATCACATTCCTATATCTGATTGGTGTATCTGTCACAACTGGTAAATCTACACTGACACATCATTATCACCCACAGTCAGAGTTTGTTAGGGTTCGTTCTGAGTTGGTATTGTATTCTTAATTTTGTGCTCTGTATTCATTGCTGGTATATAACAGTATCAGTGATTTCTGTAGGTTTGTCCTGGATCCCACAATCTTTCTGAACTCATTTATTAGTTCCAGAAGTTATTTTGTAGATTCACTGAGACATCTACTTAAATAATTACGTTTTCCACAAACAAGGACCATTTTATCTTTTCCTTTCCTATTTGTATGCTTTGTATTTCCTTTTCTTGCTTACTGCAATGAATGGAACATCCAGTACTATTTGGTGTAGGAGTGGTGAGAGTGTACCTCCTGGCCTTCCCTTCCCAGTTTTAGGAGAAAAGCATTCAGTTTCCCAGCGCTAAATAGCTGTAAATTTTTTGTAATTGCTCAAATTTCATCTTCTGTTGGTTATCTGTTTTTCACTTCTCTGCTTTCTTATAGCCTATGGTGGGTAACTTGAACATCGCTTAGAACTCCATTTTGATTTACCTAAAATGATTTTAAATGTATCTTTTTGTATAACTTTCTAGTAGTTACTTTAGGTATTACATTATGTATAGAAAATCTACTGCCATCTAATGTTGTCATCACTGTAATTTAATGAAGCATAGACACTTTAATCCTTTTTCTGTTCCTTTATCCTCTCCCATATACACTTGTCTCGAAACTCTCATTTATGTTTTATTTCTTCTACATATTTAGAACAGTTATACTTTTTGCGTCGATTTTGAAATAAAATTTAGAAAACTCATGAAGAAGGGAAACCTATTGTCTTTAGCAATATTTATGTTCACTGTGTTTTTTTTGTACTTGATCTTCCAAAATTTTTTCCTCTCAGTTTAGAGTACTTCCTTCAGCCACTCCTTTTTTGAGATCCACCTGTCACAAATTCCTTTAGTTTTTCTTCATCAGACAGTATCTTGATTTCCCCATCATCACTCAGATTGTTTCCTACTGCTGCTATAACAAAAATTATCAAACATTTACTAGCTTGAAAAATCTCAAAATTATTATCTTAGAGATCTGGAGGTGAGGAGACCTTGGGAGCACTAGCAGAGAATTCATTTTCTTGACCATTCTAGTTCTCAGGGGCTCCCTGAGATCTGGCCTGTGACTTTATATCACATTGTCTTTTCTCTCTGGGCTTCCATCACCATATCTCCCTCCTCCTCCTTGTAAGAGCTCTTGTGATTACAATGAATCTACTCACTTTATTTCAAAATCCTTAATTACTTTTGCAAGATCCCTTTACACAGAGTAATGTATACACAGATTCTGGCATAAAGATGTCGACATCTTTTGGTCAGGCATTATTCAGCCTACTAATTTCACTTCTTGTATCAGTATGTTTGTATCTTTTGGCAAATTTGGCAAGTTTCAGTTACTTTTTCAAGTATTTCTTCAGTCCCTTCTTCCTACTCTTTTTATAGGACTCTTAGTGATACAAATGCTAGATCTTTATTATAGTTTCATGGGTTGCTGAAGTTCTATTCCCCCCCCCTCGGTCTATTTTCTGTTATTCTGAATAAATAATTTCTATGGTGCTATGATTTTACTGATTCTTTCCTCTGTCCCCTCCATTTTGCTGTTCAGTCTATCCATAAGGATTTTTATTTTGGTTATACATTTTTCCATTTTAAGATGTCCACTAGGTTCTTCATTTATACTTCCTGTTTATGTGTTGGGGTTTCTAATTTTTTCATCTGTAGTTAGCATGTTCATAATTACTCAGTGAAGAATTTTTATGATGGCTGTTTAAAACTTTTTAGCACATAATTCTAACATTTCTGTCATATTGGTGTTGGCCTCTATTGGTTGCTTTTTTCCCCTCCATTCAGTTTGAGATCGTTCTCATTGTTATGATATGATATGATAGAAATTTTTTCGTTAAAACCAGAACATTATGGTTTTATGACACTCTGGATTTTATTTAAACCTATTTTAGTTGCTTTCTCTGGTAGCAAATCCACCAAAAGAAGGGGGTGGTGGTAGCATTGTTAGGAGAGCATTTCCTTGCTCCTACACTCTATTGAAACCTAAGTGGGGGTCCTTCTTACTGCTTGGCAGTGCTTGGGAGTGTGGGGCTCCATTAGGTTTCCAGTGAGGCCTTCTTCTGGCTGAAAGGAGTCATGTCACTGCTTCCCCTCTCACACTGTCTGATATTAACCCAGTGGGAGAGGAAGAGTGCCTCATTACTGTTGGGAGCTGGAAGGCAGGATGGAAATCTGGGTTTCTCATGCGGACCTTACTTACATGGGGTTAGGGTGGAGGCTTTTATTACCATTCACCATAAGTAAAATTATTGGCTCCTTACTCAGCCTTCTGTGACCCATCCAGTATGGAGGGCTCTGACTCCAGGCAGCCTGGTAAGAGTGGAAGTCTTGGCTTCCCAGTCAACCTTTCCTGCCAGAATGGGGCCACATTTTTAACGCAGTACTTTGGTAGAGTACAGAGATTACTGTTTAAAAGTTTTGTCTTGCTAGACTGTACCTTTTCTCATGCTCTATCTAGAGAGAAAAGATTTTCAATTTGTTGTTGTTTGCCTACTTACTTGCTTGCGTTCATTTAGTTTTAGTCTATGCCTGTTGGGATTTCCTGCTTGTTGGAAGACACGTGGCAGAAAGAGAACCCAGATAACAGACCACTGTGCTGTTCCTTGTGTCCTGAGGTCCACAGAAGATCTGTCTTCTTTTATCTACCTTTCAGAGTCTTCTATTTTTTTATATACAGTGTATAGGGTTCTTAGTTGCACTCAGAAGAAGAGGCAAAAGTATGTCTACTTTATATTTCTGGAAGCAGACATGCTTCCTTACATTTTGAGGTTAAAATTAGAAATTTTGTAAGAAACAAAATTTTATTTGCTATATTGAAAGAGTTACATCGAATAGTGGCAAAAGCTCATATGAAATCAATTTCAAAAGGTATTAATTTCAAAAATAGGGAAAATGTACAATGGCAGTTAATTTTTGAGAAAATCAATTTTAAAAGAATATATTTTAAATGTCCTTAAAACATACAAACGATGTTAGATAGGTTTTTGCTTAATGACATTTGAAGAAAAAGAGAGGAAGGATCTTTTTCAGTATGGGTGATATTTTACTATCATCCAGAATACATATGTTTTTAGTTCTTTTCCTACTTAGATAATTATTTGAAGGCTTCTTTCTTTCCTAAGCTGTCTGAAAAAAGCAGTCATAAAGTCCTTCTGTATGATAGTATTATCTGAAAGCTTTTTTCCCTAATGACCTGTTCGTAGGACTTAAGATAACTGGATACACATTAGGAATGTCAGTGCAGACAAGGTCCTGATGTTATACCTATTTCCTTTAAACAATTCTTCATTTTAGATGAAACGTATTCGGTGGTAAAAGAAAAAGTAAATAGAAGTCTATCTAAAATAAAGTGAAATGAAGTCTGTTTTCAACAGAAATTCGTTTTCTTGCAGATCAGTGCAAATGTGGCTTAAAGTACCAGAGTCAAATAAGACAGAGAAAATGGCAAGAAATATGTAAATGAGAGTAATTTCACATTGATAAAGGTGCTCTGAAAGAATCTAATAGTGTCTGAGTTTCTCAAAGACGGCTGTTAGGCCTTTATTTAGAACAGGTCTGAGGAAATCAGGCCTCTGGTTCTGTGCTTCATGTGCCAATCAGAAGCAAATGGCGATTCCTCAGGCTAGACACTAAATTCATCACATTATTGCTTAATGTAGCCATTTTTTCTTCCTTGGGTGAACAGAAGGAAACTACATGGTACAGTACTCAGTGAAATGTAAAATAAAGATTAACAAGCCATTCTGAAGATTTAGCAAAGTTAAGTTTCATCAAGAAGCTTCATATAGAGCCAGTTCAGCAAAGAGCACCCTAGAAAGAAAACTGATGAAGTGACAAGTAGATGACAAAAGTTAAATAAGTCACAGAGGCATTAAAATCATGGAAAGGTGCATTGTGTTCTGTGACTAAGAAAGCTGATCACGAGAATAAGAAGGGTCCATTCTGCACTTTATATGCAAGTCCGCTTTCTACTGGTGCACTGTACTGTCTGTGCAGGAAAACAAACCAGTACATTATCCTACTTATCTTCACTGAAGGGAGCTGTCCACCAGAGAGGAATACACAGAATTATGTGAAGACTTATTTTCTCTTTATGTAAAAAAGACATATGAAACTTCCTTATAGAGGTGTAGGATGGCAAAGATTTCCATTCCCAGACGCCTGAGGCCTAGAAGAATATTTGGAATAAATTTGAGGTCCGTTTGGTCAGAATGAGTCTCTCACATGCAAAAATGAATTGTTAATACAGTCAAATGTTTGAAGTCATTGTATCCGTAACACTATAATATGCATTTTGGCCTACTATGGTTTTCTGTTTATGATAGTTCTCATATATAATTCTTCTCCTAAGCAGAGCATAATTTTAATCTGGCTAGTATCTGAGGATTATTTTCACCTAATTTAATAGTGAACACAGATTCTACAACAAAATTTACAGCTGGAAAGACTATAGAAAAGTCATCTAGTTCATCTTCTTATCTTAAAGTGGGACTAGGATAAAACAGTTCTGGCCCAACATGAGTAGTTCTTATTCTCACTGTTGGGGATGAAGGAATATAATGTATGTATGTATGTGTGTTTAAATATTTGTTTTTATGCATACATTTAATTTCTATTTAACCTATAAACCATGTGCTCTAACTTAAGCCTATTTTCAAGTGTCCATATCTCCTAGTCTGAGAATAAGTCATCAGTATCTTTCCTTATCATGCTTAAATATTATTTAAAGATACTAGAGCATGTGGTTAATGAAATATTATTATGTCACACCTTGTACCATGCACAAACATTGCTTTATTGTAAATTAAGCATTTAAAATGTGCTAGTTAATTTTGGTTGTTGAAATTAAGAGACTCCTGGAGAGGTGACTGGGCTGTGAGGGCATTAACCTCATCAATGGGTTAAAGCCATTTGTAAGTTCACAGCTGAATGGTCTATTAGGAAGTGGGGCCTAGTTAGAGGAGGTGTTGTTGGTACATGACCTTAGGAACTATATCTGGGCCCTGGCCCCTTCCTCTTGGGCTACTTCCCTGCTCTCTATTCCCCAGATGTCTAAAGTCAAGCAGCTTTCTTTGACTGTGCCCTTCTGCCACAACATTTCTATCCTGGCCAGCCAACAGTGAACTCCAAAGCTGTGAGTTAAACCTCTCATCCTTTAAATTGTGGTGTCAGGTATTTTGCTCCAGCAATGAGAAACTGACTAATATAAAATATAAAAGGCAAAACAATAAAATTTTGAGAGAACAGTGTGGAAAATCTTAAGAAGACTTTCTTAAGACACAGAAGAATATAAGACACAAAAAGAATATAAGCAATAAATATAAGCTAAAAACAAAGAGACAGTTAAGGGCAAGTACATTAAATTTAAATGTTTTTTGTGAAAATACTAAAAATATCACTGAGTTGTACACTTTAAAATGGTAAATTTCATGGTATATGATTTATATACCAATAAAGCTATTACAGTTGGAGCAATTCTAATCCAAAACTCCTAAGTGCAAAACACTCCAAAATCAGAAAGTTTTTGAGCACCAATATCATGCTTAAAAATTTTGCATTTTGGAGCACTTCAGACTTTCAGATTAGGGATGCTCAAGTAAGAAAGTACAGTAAATATTCCAAATTCTGAGATGCAAAAATAGGCCACACAAGAGAAAATATCAGAAGTATGAAACAGCAGTGGAATAATTTTTGGACTATGTAAAAACTCCTATATATTGAAAAACATGAATAGCCCTAACAAAAAGATAGGCAATAGGAAGCACAAACTGCTCGTGATTGTGGAAAAGATGCTCCAGCTCACTGCTAACTGGGGACATTCAAGTGGAGGCCCAGTCTAAGATATCACTTCCTATCTACTAGACAGAAAACTACAAATACAGTAATATCAAATTGTAGTGTAGATGAGGTACATTGGGAACTATTCTATACCATTTATGGAAGCATAAATTGATATAATCACACTGAAAAAGATTCTCCATTGCCTGTTAAAATAAATGTGTCCATAACTGATGATAAACAATTTCACTCTAGGTATGTATCTGACAGCAGTATTCAGCAAACTAGGGCTTACAAGCTAAAAATGGTCTTTACATTTGTGAAGAGTTGCCTAAAAGAAGGAAAGGGAGAAGGAGGAGGGGTGGGGGAGAGAGGGAGGAGGAGGAGCAAAAGGAGGAGAAAACAGAAACCATGTATGCTCTGCAAAGCCTAAACTGTTTACTAGCTAGTCATTCATAGAAAAAGTCTGCTGACTTCTATTTTAAAGATTTATTTTGTGTATCTTAGTACCACATTCATATTAGAACAAAACAATAAAACTCAAATATCCATAAAAAAGGAAATTGGATAAGCCAATGGTAGAATATTCATATAACAGAATTCTATTCAGCAATGAAAATAAACTACAGCTAGATGCATCACACTGTAATATTAAAAATAACTGAGTAAGAGAAGCAAGTCACAGGATATACAGAGTATGATTCCAATTGCAGAAAGTTCTAGAACAAGGGCTGCTGCCATCTTGGGGATATATGCATGGCTAGTGAAGGTAGTTAGTGCCTTATGGCTGGAGAGCTACACTGAAATCAGACACTCTCCCTGGCCAAGCACCCCACGCTGGGGCAGAACGCCCAAAGGGATGATTCTATATGTTGTCTACCACGACTTTAAAAATTTCAACAGTATAGGAAGGGAAGGCATTTTAGGTGGCAAGGGGCTCTATATATAATTTAGAATGAATGAAAAAAATATCAGAAATTTAAAGCTAAAGAGCCCTGAAAACCATTTACTCTCATTTCAAGAAACTTTCACATTACACAATTACCTGATATTTTATTTTAAAAATTCAATAGCTATTATTGTAAAATTTGGATATGCGTATGCTTCTTTGATGATATATTATTTATACACCAACTCCTTAAATGGATTTGAAGTAGCTTGAGTAATTTATAAGTTTATATAAAAAAGTACCAGACACGAGTGGAACACTGTATTGCAATAGTAGTTCATTAAAATTACAACTGAATATCAATGCTATTTTTACCAGTCTTGAATCCTCCAAAGTCCATTACCCCCCAAAAGAGTGGCTGCTGGCACTAAAATAAGCATCCTACAATCATTATTAATGGGATTTTTTTCCCATCACTCTATTTTTTCCTCTAATGTATTTAGCTCTACAATGTTGCTTATTTGTATTATTAGTAAAGAGCAAAATGACTATCATATATTAAGGCATAGTCAGAGATAGCAGGGCAAGGAGACCAGTAAAAATATTTTGAAAGAGCTCTTTCTGAAAAGAGACCAAATAAATAAGTATGTCTTGCCTATTTAAAACAAATAATTGTATAAGCAAAAAGACCCCACTATACATATATATCCCAAAAAAAAGCTAGCTTAACCTGTCAGTACAAAAAGACTCCAAAATGCTAAATTCTAACAAGGGTGAAGAAAAATTACTGCAGAAAATGTCAAAATGAAAGGGTTTAGAAAAATTGAACAGGTTCATTTGTTATCCTTAAGGAAAAAAGTTAAATCAGCAAAGAACAATTTTTTTCTTGGCAATAATAGTGTCTATTTCTTTTCAGCTGTTGGAGAAAGCACTGTACTGAATTCTTACTGTTTAACCTTGTAATTCAATATGTAAAGGATTTTTCCAAGTAGAGATTTATTGAATTCTGTCAAGAACTGTAAAAGATCTGAGATTTCATCCAATTTGTCAGCAAACAAGTTGATCTGGATATTTTCATAGCTGCTAGAAGAAGACACAAGGTTCCCAGGTCTGAGACAAAGGACTTAATTGCTTAAGGTAGGCCAAGCAGTGTGACAATATTTCAAAACTCTTTCTCTCACATAACTTCTTGAACTCTCTCTCTGCTTTATCAGTCAATAACATTCTATAAATATTTAGTGAGTACTTTCAACATATTCTTGGGGTGGACTATAAAACAGGAAAAACACTTATAAAACTCTTAGTGTGTACCAAACATTATACTGATGTTTTCTGTACAGTACCTTTTTATTTCTTAAAAAGAACTTGAGATAAATTTTGTTACTTAGGCTAGACAGGATATTTAACTTGCCCAAGATCACAAATATTTGATTGGTTACTACAAACTAGATTTAATGCTCAGCACTGTGGAAATAAATATTAAGATGAGATGTCTGTCATTAAAGAACTCATAGTCCAATAAATGAAAGAGAAACCACTGATCAGGCAATTACAATGTGAAAGATCCTTTAAAACCATATACCAGAGTATATGGAAATGCAAAGAAGGACCACTAAACCAGATTGGGTTGAGGTAGCTGGACAGTCAGGGCTGGCTTCTCAGAGAAAGGGCACCTGAAGCATAAAGTAGGAATTGTGGGACTCCAGGAAGTGATTATGCAAAGCACCAGGCCACATCTGAAGGACTCAGATATAACCAATACACAGAACTCACAGAAGAGTGTAAGCAACTAGGCTGATCGACCTGATCACTAAAGACTTTGCATACGATGCTAGGTGAGGAGTTAGAACTCCTCCCTGGAGACCATGTTCAGGAAAACCAATGTAGGATTTTAAAGAATAAAATGAACAAATCATCATGTTAAAATATTCTTCCTGGCACCATGGTAAAACAATTCTGGCCACATCTGGCAGAATGGAGACTAGCTAGGAGACTACAAATAATGTGACCATATGTCACCTAGATGAGAGCAGAGGAAACTATAATTAAAAGCCAGATTCAATATTTAACAGATATAGCATATAGACCTTAAAGGATGAAGGGGCATCAGAACGATTTCCTGTTTTGTGTCAGGGGTCAAGTGCATGAGTGACAGTAAAACAAAGACTACACAAAGAGATGAGATGTGGCAGAAGGATGCATATGGAGCATACAGATTTGTTGGGTATTTGTACAAACTGAATTGGAATATCATATAGCAAATATTCACTCTGAGCCACACACCAACAGGGAACTCTAAAGAAGATTGAAACACAATTCTTTTCCTCTGTATCAAGTTGATAATACACATATATGAATAAATAATTCATGGCAGAACTTGTTAAATGCTAGAATTTGTGAATGCTAGCAATTGGTCAATGGAGAATTTATCAAATGGATTTACAATAGCTGTCTCCTAGGTCACAGACCAAAGCAAACACCCTGACATTATTAGTTTGGGCATCTGCCTGAATAAAAACAATCTCATTTATTAATATTAAAATGACAATATCATTTTCTATGATGAAGTGTCAGAGAGATATTTATTCTGAATGTGATTTCATCTCTAAAATTGCTAAATATGACAAATCCATAGAATCTCTGCATCTCAGAGTAACGGTTTCTAAATGTCAACCAACTAACCATCAAAAGTTGATGTACCTCTACAGATCTAGAAATATGGTCCAAAATTTTATTCCTCATCACAGAACTGATTTGACAAATTAAAGAGTATTACAACTTTGTAAACTAAATTAATTGAGGAGCACCATGCTTTGCTCCATATCAAACAGGAAAAAAAACTGGAAATCATTTCCCAAGTAAAGTCAATGGCATATACCATTTTACCTAAGTTGGATGGACATGTGATTCCTAACAGGTCTCCAAACTAGCCAATTTCTTGTGGTAAGTTTCAACAGTAGACATCATGGCAAAATGGAGGAGGTGAAGACGGGCCATGACTGTTGACAGATCTCCCACTGAATATCAACTGAAAAGCTTCCAACCTGCTTAAGTAAAGCAAGTCATACTAACCCTTCAACTAGATTCCCTCTCTTAACAAAGTGGGAATTGTGAGGCCTTAAGGATACATATCAATATGCTTAAGAAATATTTGGTTTCCAATAACTATTTAATAAATGGAGCCTCAAATTCATATAATGGTTGGTTCTGTATTCATGGATTCAGCCAACTGTGGATCAAAAATATTTGGGAAAAAAAAATCTGTCTGTAGTGCAGACACACAGACCTTTTTCTTGTCATTATTCCCCCAAACAATACAGTCTAACAATTATTTACACAGTGTTTACATTGTGCTGGATATCATAAGTAATCTAGAAATGATTTAAAGTATAAAGGAGGATGTGTGGAGGTTATATGCAAATATTATGTCATGTATAGAAAGGCCTTGAGCATTCCCAAATTTGAGCAAGGGAGATCTGCAACCCAGCCCCCATGGATATCAAGGGTTAACTGTCCTGAAAACAGCAGTAACAAACATAGAAAGTAGTATGCTGGTGTATACAGCCTTCTGGGCATCATCAAAATCAGTTGTATAAAAACAGAACTAACCCGAATACAACCCATGTAAGACATCTTACCTTCAGCGGGGGAGCCACTGGGAATAGTATTTAGCACAATTAATTTTACAGGCTTGGGTATGGTCATAAAATCTAGAAATAGGTGAATATACATAACAAATGATATATTGATATTACTTTACAATACAAAGTATGTTCTAGAACAATCTCTCTCTCCCTCCCTCTCACATTTTCAGACTTTATAGGCAATCTATATAATCAGACTTAAATGATTCACTACAGTCATAAAGCTAGTCTTTCCCCTGTACAGATCCACTGTTCTGCTGGCATGGCTGTAGTGAAAAACGAACTCTCCTGCATTGTTGGTGGGAATGCAAGCTGGTACAAACATTATGGAACTTAGTATGGAGATTTCTCAAAGAACTGAAATTAGAAATTCCATGCTACCCAGCCATTCCTCTGCTAGGCATCTTCCCCAAAGAGCCGAAGTCAGAATACCAAAATGATACATGCATACCAGTGTTTATAGCAGCACAATTCATAATAGCTAAATCCTGGAAGCAGCCTATATACCCATCAACAGATGATTGGATAAACAAAATGTGGTATCTATATACAATAGAATACTACTCTGCCATAAAGAACGACAAATTTGAGGCATTTGTAGGAAAATGGATGCACCTGGAAAACATAATACTGAGTGAAATAAATCAGACACACAGACTTAAATACCATATGGTATCACTCATTTGAGTGACACAAAATATAAGCAGAGAAAATGATAAAGGATAGATAGAAATGGACAAGGTGACAGATCTTGTTCAGTAGGGAAATGGTCCAAGGAAACAAGGACAAGGGGTAAGGAGGGGAAGGGGAAGAGAGAGCAATAAAGATGTGCCATGTACGGGATCCTAATAACTCCAATCAATGTAAATATATGCCGTTATGTGAGCCAAGACAAATAAAATCAACAAGTATTATAAAAGGAGATAGGGGAATCAGATGGAGGAGGGTGGGAAGCGGAAAGGAAGGGAAAGGGAATTAGAAAAAATAAAGCTGTAATTTGTACAAGTAACTACTCCCCAAGATGATTGTATACTTCTAGAATTGCAAACATGTACTAATAAAAAAATTTAAAAAAAAATGGTAGGTAACCGTTTATGGCTTTCTTTTTCTTTCAAGGTTGTCACTTGAGTTCCTCTTTCACTCAGATACAAATGTAGGTACAGGCGGGGGGCATGTTACTCTCACAATATGATCCAAATTGTCTTGTATGCTGTATCCCCAGATGAGGCCTTGAGCCTGCCCTGAGTGATGGGAATGAGGCTGGATGGAAATCTAACATTCTGAAATAATCAGAGTAGCAATATATACTATGAAAAACATGGTGTGGTCTGTAAATAAAAAAGCTCACTTCTCCCCTGCCAATTCAGCAGACAGAAGAGCCAGGCTTCGCGGAGAGAAACAGCCCTCCATCACTTCTGCAAATCTTATTTAAGCTGAGTTCATGCCCCAGACAGGCAGTTCGGAGCCTGAGGTGCATGGTGCCTGGCGTTTTGGGTATGACAATGCAGCTCACAGTCATCTCCTCCTGTCCCCTGCAGGTGGCCCAACAGAGAGCGCATAGTGTGGGGAGGCCTGTCCTGGGGGGTCTTTTCTTGCCCTTTTTCACATTCTTCCTCTCTACCTAGTCCCTAGGAGAGATGCTTTTCTGAAACTTGTGGCCAAGCTGAACTTTATGATGAAATTAAATCTTCCAGATAAATACATTCAATGTTCTACCCACAGAAGAAAACCAAGCTGAAACCTCCCTTACATGTTCAGATGGGAGCAGGCAGGTAATTTACTGAAGCAAATGTGTTTTCAAGACAGCTTTAAAACAAGGTTTCTAATTATTAGTATGCTTTTCACTCAGCAACCTCTTCAACATCATTTTCACAACTCTCGGTTCAAGAGCCACTTAAGAAATAAATGATTCATGGCAACTCAAAGCGTGATAATTTTCTGAGCTGCTTAATGGCTGCGTTTCTAGGTCTATGGGTGATAAAAATATGCTACCCCTTAAGCCCTCTCAATTTCTTTTAAGCAAAAAGGTAAAAAGAGATTCAGAGAGACCAGTAAAGATCAAATATTTTCTTTGTAATGTATTTTCCTCTAGGACTTAAAATTCCACCTTTGAGGAACAAAATTAAACTTTCCTCAGAAAAAAGCTAGCAAAAACGAACATTTCTGGTCCTACTCATCCAGGATGAATCGAGTCCTGGACTGCAAAGATGGATCATGTTGATTCATAAGACACACTAACTTGCAGAGGTTTTCTGAATTTTGCAGGCCTGTTCTTACCATTTTCACACAGGCAGAACTAGCTACAAAGTGGGGCAAATGGTTTTGCCAACCATAACACGCACCAGCTGTGAGACCTCGGGACAGATGCTTAATCACACAGAGCCTGCTTCCTAATCTGTAACCTAGGGAAAATAAGCTTCTCTCATGGAGGTTTTGTGAGAATTAAATGGGATACTGTTTCTCAATGATTGGTCAATGGACTCCTCACATCAGAGTCACTTGGAGGTTTAATGAAGTCTTGGGTCCCACTTCACGTTATGATAAGAAGACTGGGTCAGGAAATCATTTTTAACAGGCCTTTTAACCAGTGAATTAAGGCTGGTGTACTTATCACAAAAGAAGCCTCCATTTGGGCTTCAACAGAGGACAGAAGAGGAGCCCATGGTCAGCATCCTGGTATTGGGTTAGAATGCTGCCTGTTATACCAGTTAGGAAAGCCAGTATCCATAACTCTTATTCCAATTCACCTTCTGGGCTGCTACCAGAGTGACCCTAAAATACAAAGCTGGCCAGGACACAGGCTTTCTGCTTCAGGGCACAGACACCCATCCCTCAACTACCCTCCTCTGACTATCTGGGTTAGTTAGCTTTGTTCATGCTCATCTCAATTCCAGCCATCCTGGATGCCTTGTTCCTATTTCAGGTTAAACGTCACCTCCTGGGGAGAGTAGTCCCTAGCTGCCCACTCACTGCCAATGACATGTATATATTTTACTCTCTGCCTAGAACCTAGAATGTGCTCAGAGTTCCTTATTTATGTGGTTGTCTCCTTCCACTAGGAAAAAAAGTAGATAGTTTGCTTGCTTGCTTCTATATCTTCTACCTATCATGGTACCTGGCCTAATAGAAGAACAGATTAATTAATTATTGGCCTGCACTATGCCCATCTTTTAAAATATTCTCACACTGCAGGCATGAGGGCTGACAGATAGAAAAACCGCATTTCTTATCATATAGTAGGACAACTGCAGAGCATGGTTTGCTTTGTGCAATATCTATGAGCAGGGGAAACTAACACAGAAGTAAAATTTCTATTATCTGACTCCATGAAATTAAAGAAGCCTGGTATATAATAATCCCTATAAAGATAAATTTGCAAAGTGAAGCATTTCTTTACATTTTTATACAACTGGATCACTGCATAATATTCACATCAAACTTCCTTAAAACAGCTGTGCA